>NNCF01128255.1:300509-325965 GCA_002313205.1 Laupala kohalensis
TACCGGTAACAAACTAAGTAAATGAGTCACCCATTGTTCATTTCCTACGTTAAGCTGTGTCGCTTGACGTTCAAACAACGTCAAATAAAGTATTAAATCACCTTCCTTAGCATTGTATTTTCCCACAATACGATGTAGGTCGATTTTAATATCCAAATTATGTGCTGAAAATTGACTAGAAGAACCCCGGGAACTATTTGTAATTCGTAGTTTTTCTAACTCGAATTCATATGCTCGCTGCTCGCGTTCTGCTTCGGCTTTTCTCGCCCTCTGCTCGCGTTCTGCTTCGGCTTCTTTCTCCGCCTGCTCGCGCTTGGCTTCGGCTTCGGCTTCCCTCTCCCTCTGCTCGCATTCTGCATCGGCTTCTTTCTCCCTCTGCTCGCGTATTGCTTCCATTCCCGTTTTAACATCGTCTTCGTTATATCTTGTACTTTTCAAAANTGTACTTTCCAAAATTAATTCTTTTAAATCCCATTTTGACATACTGTTTGCGGTTGCTTCCCCCATATCCACTGCCATAGACAGAAGGTCTTCTCTACGGCATTTCATGAGAAACGACATTTTGCAAATTATTTCTTTAATGATATTTTTAACAAATCTAAAAACAACACCTTACAAAGAAACACAGACCGCAAAAGACAACACAAAGTACCTATACTATTCTCTTGGTACCCAATACACAAAAAACTATACACTTGTTCTGATACAGAATTAATACGCCCTAACTATACACTATCAACACGTCTGCCTGGGTTTATTTGCATGCAAAGAAGTAAGGCACTCACCACACGAAGTCTTCGTTCGCTGCCCTTTCTTCTCGATACTCCACTGCCCGACGTAGGGGACGACGTCTTCGACTCCCTTGATGTATAGTGGCCACAGGATGTGCTCCAGCGTCCAGATTTTGCTTCCACCAGTTCCGTGTATAGCGGCTTCCACCAGTCTTTGTACGAAGTTGTACAAATTCTGCAACTACCAGTTTTGTACGGGTTCGTACAAAATTCTGCTACCACCAGTTCCTTCGAACGCTCAGGTTATCGAATCCCAACCGCTGGTACCACCAAAATGTGACACCGTATGTTGCCATATACTGTGACATCCACCGTTGCCATATAAATATTTACTATGACGTAGTCGCTAGTGCACCTACCACGTCACTAGTCAGGGATTCGTTGTTCTCGCTGCCACCAATCCAGTTTCCCGGATAATTAAAAACAGAGTGAATAATTTAACACATTTAATAAAATTAATCTACCTCTGTATCTACCATTTTAACATTTACAATTTATACCAATAGTAAATAACAGTGACTCGCAACTACCGGCGAGGTACAGTTCTCCAGATCACATCTCAGTCATCTGTGTACTCCACACTGAACATCTCTGACGTCTCCGACACCGTCTCTTTCAACACCTCTCTTTTATTGTCTTCATTCTGAGAACACTGAATAACGGCTCTGATATTTCTGAGAACACTGATAATTCTGAGAACACTGAACATTAATATTTCTGAGAACACTGAACATTAATATTTCTGAGAACACTGAACATTAATATTTCTGAGAACACTGAATATTTCTGACCAGAAGGGTTAGTTTTCCAGGAAGTAATTTAAATGCGTGTTTCGCAGACGTCACACAATAATTATTTTATTACGTTACGATAATAGTTCAGTTTCGTATGCCGTCAATGCGCAAATAAAATGTTTGTATTACATAAAATTAAATCTTTAAATTCGTTGTGGTGAAAATCCCTTTTTTTCGCGAGTGGGACAAATATTTGATGCGGCAAAGATCCGGGAAAACATGTTTGCGAAAATTTTAAATAAATGCTAGCTAGAGGTAATACTTATGTTTATAGTCATGACAAAAGTGAATATACTC
Source organism: Laupala kohalensis (assembly GCA_002313205.1). Lineage (NCBI taxonomy): Eukaryota > Metazoa > Arthropoda > Insecta > Orthoptera > Trigonidiidae > Laupala > Laupala kohalensis. The sequence continues at coordinate 302,392 of NNCF01128255.1, forward strand.
TATTTATTTGCAGTATGTTTTGAGCCCTCCAACCATTTTCAACACATATGAGTGAAAAACTGAAAAGAGCGACACTTTGCCCTCCCCTGCCCCACTACCCTATCTGATGCACCGCAAAATCAGAGGTGGTTGTCCCAACGAAATTAAAACGTAAAGCTACACGTAAAAATGAACGACTACCTTTAATCCTATTGAAGAAAGCTGAGCACTAAAAATCGAGAACATTTGCTGTATCATGAATGTGCGCACGAACCTCGGTATCGGTTGATGCTTCTGGGCAAAGGCTTTCCGTTCCGCCCACCACTAGTAAGAAAGCGGCGCGCTTTACAGCTACCCCGAAGAAAGGGCTGAATCCAGCCTTGTCATTTTCTTGTAGTTTGTAACCTCTTTGACAGAGAGTGGCTGAGAAGGGTTTGCAGTTTTAGAATCAATATTTTTCATGATTTTACAATCCATCTCTTTCACACACAACGTTGTCATCACAGAAAAGGTTTTCACAGGTATATGCAGACAGGTTGGGAAAATGACTCATGTGTATCGAAGAATATGGATTTTAAGTTTATTATCCCTCCATAATATTAAAATTACATTTAATGTAACAACTAAAAAATGTACATACATTTTACTTTTATAAAATTAATAAAGTTAATTTCATTGTTTTTCTTCAAAGTTCAGTAAATGGCAGGCAATTTGGGAAGGATTCGCGCACTACCGATGACATTGTGAAGTCACAAATGAGTCATTATTATTACTTAATTTCCCGGCCAGAAAACCGTAAAAGGGGAGCTTTTGACACTCCGCCGACTCATTCGTCGACATTTTCTTTTTTATTTAATATATTTTCCTAATCTTTTCATGGATGGTGAAATTTAAGGTAGCTATAAAGAATAGGAAATCGATGATAGGCCTACATTGTTTGTGCATGCATATCTCCAAGCCGACGAATACATACATTTATATTCACTCCTTTCTTATGCGATAGCGTGTTTGTAACCTGAGTTGACCCAGAAGCATGCTCTTCTAGAAATCATCCTAGAATTTTCTATGTTCTTGATTTTAAAAGTTAACCTAGTGAAATGGTGGAAGGGAGTAGATTGTAAAGCTTTTAATAATAAGAGATACGGAGGAGGAAAAACACGATAGAATTGAATTATACTAATTTCAGTGTATAGGTTAAATGTTGTAGGGAAGACACGTCAAGTTGAAATAATTTCTTCATTTATCGTCTCATCTCTATACTGCGGAAAGATTCATTCTTCAGGAATAATTGTCGGGAGAAAGCTAAGATAATATCAGATTTTTAACAAATACCAACATAATCTTTTATAACTTAATGCGGTGAGTTGAATTTATTAATTTAATACACAAATTAAGAATTATTTATTCGAATTCTAATATTTTTTTTCAGTGAGGTTCAGGACATGCGATCGATTCTTCCGCCAAACCACCTTCAGAGGGAATGTTTGGATAGGAGAAGTATTGGGTTGCCTGGGCATCTGAGGAACCGGATGGAACTTCTCTGGAGTGGGCGGCAGAAATCCCCAGCTGAAAACCTTACCTCGATTGACAGAGATGGATATCGAACACCTGCTTTTCCGATTATCAGCTCGTAACCAGTAACGACGCAACTACTCCCTACTATTTTTAATGGTATGATATGGGTAAGGAACGCATTGATAATTTCAACATTCTTCTAGGACTACTTGTTATTTATCGCAATCCATATTGTGTCACATTTTTAAATACTTAAATTAATGAATATTCCTCCCTTAACACTTCTCCCTTTTTCGCAAAACTGTTTGAATATACTCAGACAGTGTGGTGCCACCACTGCACGAAAGTATTTCCATCTAGAATGTTGAATTTCAAAAGAAAGTAAAACGGAAATTCAAAATTCTCAATAATTCAAATATTTTATTTAGTTCCAACACACTCCCAGCGGTTATTCAAAATTTCATTAATTCAAATTCAAATGGTCTTATTTGTTTCGAATTACAAAGGTTTCCCTGTATTAACAAAGGAATTTTATCAGGAATCCACTGCTCAGAATGTGAGAACAGTGCTTTTCGAACAGCAAAAAATATTTTTTTGGCAAATGTAGTAAATCTGAATTGTCATTAAAATACTAGTTCTTGACTGTGTTCAGGATCCATCCGGTTGAGTACCTATGTTACACACCTACAAAGAAAGCTGATTCTGCGCACTAACAACTCTCCACTTTTGAATTTGACCTCTCTAGAAACCGAGAACAAATGTAACGAGACTTCAAAACAATATTTAATAGTACATTACATATTTTTATTAAACTTCATAAATGACGTAGCTCTTTTCTTTTGTATTTCATATTATCGCGGTCTTCTTTAGTTGAATATGAACTAGAGAAAGTATAATAAGACAAAGAATTCAAATATATTAAAAATGTATGAGGGACAGACTATAGTGGAATTCATATTATGCAAGTTGTCAAAACGAAATCATTTTAAGTACATTTTTATACTCTTCTGAATAAGAAACCTTCCCTGAAAGTGAACCCTACTCTAGGGTATTACGATTTAACCGCTTCAACCGATTTAACAGATAGAAAAGGTGTATCACTACGATTTAGCGCTCTCAAAATTTTGTACATCATAAAATTTCATGCGTCCAAATACAGTTTAATATTTTTAACTCATATTGTGAGTTAAGATGTATCGTCACCCCGTCGTTTTCAAGTTCAACGTTTCTCACGCAAGGAAGTCGTAATTCTTATCCGCGTATCCGAGCCTGTTGCGCTTCAATCCCAAAACGTTCAGCACCACTTCATGTGCTGCAATGCAATTTTTCATAAATACTTCAACGCTTTATTCAATAAAAACTAGATGTATGTTTTCTGATGTGGAAGTAAATCTGACAAGAATTTACGACGATGCCATACTTTGCACAAGATTTTAGCATTTACTGGAATCGAGAAGAAAGAAAAAGCAATTTCATTATTGGAATGCGTTGTCCTAATTCATGAAAAACGTTGGATAAAGCAATTAATTTTTCTTTCTGTTCTATTTGTCGTACAAATGGATTAAAATTTTAAAAAGTAATGTTTGTAATAACCTGAAACTGATGAACTGGTGGACTTCGCAATTAGCGTATCCGAAAGTTCGTAGTTTTCTACTACACTCTACGATTTATAAAATAAAGCAGAATGTTTCAGCACGATAAAGGTAATTGGAAAATTATTCACGAAGATCTGGGTATCTATTATGGTTTTTTCTTAGACTGGAATATAGAAACCGAAAGAACAATCTTGAATTCACTTGGATTATATTTGTAACAATTATTGCATTGGTCATCTTTCTTCAGACTGACACTTTCCTCTTTTCGCAGGGCCAAATCCTCCGCTACCTCGAGGCCGAAGGGTCATTAACTTAGGTCACTCACAGCGCGGAAAATCTGTTCTTGCTTCCGGTGGCCAAGCCACCTATCGACCTCAAGAAGTCCGCTTTCTTGCATATCCTTGCGGCCACTAGTGTTGTGGAGTCACGCAAGCCAAGTTGCTATGGCGACTCGGCCGTTACATCGATTGCAGGAGTCGCGCGAGAGAACCTCGGCGGACGGCCAGAAGCCAAGAGCCGAGAGAGTGTTCTAGCGCGCCGCCGGCGGCAGGGAGCCGGCCGCAGGCGGGAGTCCTCACGCACGCGCACGCACGCAACCTACAACCAGATTCAGCGATGGCCCTCACCGTCAGCAAGTCCATGTCACTGGTGGAACAGAAACGACTCCAATGGGCTCGTGAGCGAGGCAAGTATATTCGGGAAAGCGCTGCAGCACCGCAGTGCCGGCGAACTCTGGCCTTAGAGCTCACAGAAACCGCAGCGTCTCCGGAAGCTTGTGACCCTGTTTGAGACAGCTTCTTGTTCAGCGTAATGTTTCACTCGTTTGAAAAATTCGAGCGATGAGATGAACAAGTGTTTAACATTAAGAGAGGTTTGTGGCCGCCATGTGATTATACCATCACAAAGAGTATGAAAATCGAGAAATACATTTCAACGATCATAACGTCTCACGACATGTATTGACACATCTCTGCGCATAATACATATTCGAAAATTATAAGTTCTAAATTGATTATTTGTTGTTGAGTACTGTAAATACGCTTAAAATAATTTCTCTCTTGTCATAGATTGTCACAAGGATCCCTGCCCGAAATCTGTTTTGAGACAGGCAGGGTGATATGAAAACCATATATAAAGACCTCTCGCAAATTAAATATACCTCCTTGAAAACACTACTCAGATGGTTTGCACTTTATTGGATGTTTAACTCCTCCAATTCTCTTAAAGTAATAGATCTTATCCTCTTACGGAAGTTTGCATTTAAGTTCCATTTTAAAACAGTTTTCTCTTGTTCTACATTTCGAATGCAACTGTTTTCCATTGTGCGAAGTATATTGAACGGCGTTTATTGTTTATTAGATTAGCGATAGGTCCATACGCTTGAAAAAATAATTTCGTTCAATTTCAAAATATCGCGTAAGGCTGTCATATAACGTAAAAGTATGAGATCTACCGTAGACCAAAAATTAATGAGAAAAATCTACTTCTACATAGTGTAATGTAAAGCTATGCAGCTGTGGGAACGTATGCAAATTATTTAAGTATAAAAAACGACAAAATTGTTGAGACTGCTTATAAATAGAATGTCATAGTAACGCTATACAAATTTTCCACAATTAAACATTTATCTTGTTTAATATTCTGCGTATTATTGACATCCGTGGCATAGTGATAACGTCTTCGCTTCCTACGTACTGTTGAGCGGGAGAGCGCGAGTTTGATTCCCCTCGCGGCTGAAGTGAGATAGGTTTAGCTTCCCTCACATCCAGACCAATGTGGACTCAGTACCTTGCCGGCAACCAAACCTCCCTCCTTCCCAATTACAGCACTCAAATCATGTCGATAGGTAGAAGGGCAGGCCTGATGGCCAGAACGTCGCCACATCAAATCCAAAGACATGAAATAAATGAGTAAATAGAAAAAAATACAAATACAGCAATTAGTTCTTATATGGCCGTGGAATCTTGAGAAAAATAGAAAATCGTCTTAAAATTAACTCATTTACATAACGAGGATCCATCAAACTGCTTTAAACTGCATTAAATAATTCTGTTTTGACATTTGAAAATTCTTGAGTTAATCTTCCATTCAACAGTGGTACTGGTATTAAAACATCTAGGTATGTATTATTCACAAAACTTTCATACGTTAAGTAACTTATTCTGCTGTATATGATACTTACTGCTAATTTTACGACTTAACATTATCTCATACTGACATAATAATGTCCGACAATCTGCCAAGTTAAATATGTACCTACACGTTTTTTCTTGGGTAAGTGTTGCCACATCTCCTTATGCCTATGATAATCCCCTACTTCTCCACTGACTTTCCGTTAATAGTATGTTACTGAATACCGCTATTACATATTGGTCTGATCTCAGTATTTGCCATAATGGTTCACGAAGATTCCACTCCCCTTTTATGGATGCTTTTCTACATCGTGTCTTAAGGATAGAATGTGAATAACGCAGATAAATATTTGAAAGATAACGATGGCTTTGACTTGTTAAAAATTGCGCAACTATACATTTACATATCGCGCAACTTCAAGGATATACATGAATGTGTGGAAACAGTGCGAAGAATGCCGGTAGTACATCGGGTAAAGACGTTTCCCCATTGCGTGTGATGTGTTACAGAAGAAATGGCGGGACTCTGTGCACCGTGGGGACCAAATCCAAATCGTGACAATGAAGATGGGTACGGGGGAACAATCAGGTGAGTACCATCGATCTGCTATCGCCAGAGCTCTGATAAACGCAAACATGCGGTACTGATTATGAAACACGTGTTTTATTTCATTTTTCAGAATATTTCTTTTTAATAAAAATTAATTAACTCTAGATTCAATCTTAAATAAAAAAGTTATCATACGATGAAAGGTAATGCTAAATAATTCACCTCGCTCTATCTCTCGAACCGAACTTTCCTTCCACAGTAGTTGAACAACGTTTTAATGAGATACGTCCTGGAATCAAATGTTTCCACTATTGAGTATTGATTAGTACAAAACTTCATAATGGAGCATGAACTCCTTCGTCTAGAGTATTAGTTGACTACTTCAAAGTAGTTTCAAAACTAGTATTCTTCTCACCAAATATTAATTCATTGAAACGAAAATAATATAGGGTATCATATAGGTATCATAAATAGATATCAATTCGATATTTTATTATCGACAAAAAAATCAGTTGTTTTCAGTAAACTTTTCAAAACTTACTTCCACCAGGTTCAATTCAAACCCGCGTCTCATATTTCATAGATTAGTATGCCTTCGGCTAATGGCCGATTTCCTGTAGATACATCTACGCCTCCGCTCTGGACAAATACGCTTTTTTTGCAACGAAAATGGAACTTAAAGTTGTCAGCAGTTTTCTCTCCATATAATAATTACTCTCTATGAAATTTCAAAATATGAAAGACAGGTAAATTTTGTCAAATAATTAGGTTAAAGATTTAATGAACTCCGGTGTAGTACTTTCTACAAATATCCGACTTTGTTGATTTATTAATTAAAGAATTTTAAAATCAATTTTCTTCTAAAACTGTAGTATCTTTATGTCATGTATCTTCTTAGAAGTGAACTTTTATGCTCGTTCAGTTGATAGTCTCAGTTTTAAGAACAATTTTTTTTTCATACAAAAAATACTTTTTTATCAATATTTTTAATTTATTTGGACAAATATATTTTTAATACCTCTCAACACAAAATTTATTTCATAAGCGTTAAGATAAAATAAGTTTCAAAATGGGACCAGAGTATGTATTCAAGACACGAAAATTAACAAGGGGCGCGGTGCATCCGCATGGCCACGCAGCTTCTTAACATGGAGCATGCCAACGTGAACCTTGAATTTTGGGAGTAGTTTCTTCTTTGGAAGTTTTTTTTTGCGGTCGTCTCTCTATAATCCGAGGTCATATTGTTATTTCAGTTTTCATTTCAAATGAACAACATTTTACATATATTTAAAAAATGATTTTCCCTTTTAGATTTAAATTGAAGCGTAAAGAATGAAGATTAACACAATTCCATTTGTCTACTTCAATACACTGGATGAATTTGAGAGCTTTTGGCTAATTAATTAACGTAAACCTATTACTAAGCAACTGCTTCTAATTATTTCAACTGAAAACAATGTGATATAGCCGCTGTATATTCTAGCTTTACATCCACCTAACTTGGGCATGTTGCTCGCAACATGTTCACTTCTTTGTCTAGTGTTGTCACTATCTGCTCTAGTTTTGTCTCAATCATTGTAGGTAAGAGATGTGAATGCTTACGAATGTTTTGTGTATGTCAATGTCTATTACAGTTGCGCCAGTAAAATAAAATTACTCAGAAAACAAAAATGTACAAAGCACTTCTTGAAATGTTTAAAGAATACTTCGTTGTAGTCCATCACAATTATGAACCAAGAGGAAAGCACCAGGGATTGTGAAGATAGGGTCAGCATGACGTGACTCATCCACCATCATAAAAAGAGGCTCAAGGTGAACCCGACCACAATATTTGGTGACAACCTTCGTATTATACTCTTAAAGTGCCATAATTAACAATTAAAGAATAAACTGCATCAGAAACTCCTGGACCACTTCGGTCTGTTCCATATTAGAAAACTGCGCGGCCATGCGAGTTCACCACCCTCGAAACTAAATTTCGTATTTAATTTTGAAACGTGTTTTGCCTGAAAGATAGTTAAATAAACTTGGTTCTTTGGGATATTAAAAAGTTGTCCAAAGAAGTTAAAAAACTGAAAAAGAAAATGACGTTTTTTTTTATGAAAAAAGATTCCTTAAGAACTGAGTCCATAATCTGAAAGAACAAAAAATCTACAAAATTCACTTCTAGAAAGATACATGTCATAAATACTACTATTTATCTTTCATTAATTCTACAAAAAAATTGTTTAAGTAATGAAACAACAACAACAACGAAACGACATTTTTTGGAGAAGTTGCACAGAATTTTTTTTAGCATAGGACTGCCTCATATTCTATGTTGTCTTCAGTGAGAGCATGTTGCCGTTAATGTTTAGGCGTACTGAATCGTGTCATATTCCGTGGCCAATACTATTTCTGTGAAAAAGACAAAGGAAAAGAAAGTAAAGAAACTGTAAACTCCCTAACACGGGCTCTTCACGTCGGCTGAAACTACATACATTGAATTTCCTTTCTCCATATTTTGGAAGATTATCTACTAAAACGAATAATTCATACTTCTAAGTTTTCAACCAAATCGTTGAGCCAAATGCAGTGGAAACTCGTAAATACTGAACTTCGGTTTATCTAAATCATCTTTATTATCAAAAATAATTGTTATTAAAAATTCTTCTCCAATGCAAATGCTAAAGAAAAGTTTTAAATGTGATAGTTTGTGTGTGACGATATTTACGTATATACGTACTTCAATATTATTCATAAATTTGCTTTATGTCCTCCCTGCGGTCTTACGCAGCTTTTAACTGCTTTTTGGCAATAAATTATTTCACGAAAGACAGGATTTAATATAAAATTGTTAATGCAAAATTTAAAAAAAGTTAGTAACCCAAAACTATGTATTATATGTATCGTATCGGATTTCGTTACGATTCCGGGAGAGTATTGGGAAATCTGTGTAGCACATCTTTGCTGTGCTATGACTTTCCTCTTATGTGGTGTTGTTTTCAATACTCTGAACTTTTTTATTATTTTTTGTTACGTAATGTTCAAATAGAATAAACCGCAAATATTCTTTCAACAGTAAATTGTTTTATTGTTTTTCCCCATGTCATCCGTCATTTCTACAATCCGAATCACTGCCGGTCCTAGTTAGTTCGGGTAAATGAGGTTCTTCAGCAAACCTATTTAGCCCCCGTGTCTATTTTTCAGGTTTGCTATATTCCCTCCGACAAAGAGCTTCAGTTCCCAATCTCTTGCACTTTTGAGCTTAAAGACAGTAATAATATCCTGTTTCGAAAATTTGCAGTGACCAACTGGATGGCGAGTCAGGTTGATTAGCATTGCTTCCTATACATGATTTGTCTATTTCTCCTCCCCGTTTGTGGAGCTGTTAGCGTTTATTCCGTGTAGTAGCGTCACATAATTGATGAATTGATGATTTGATCAACTTTAGGGTTTTGAACCCAGTCACCAACTAAAGAAATTTCTTTCTTTAGAGTTCCGTCCAAAACTTCATTGCTATTGACAAGGAAGTAAAACGTGGTAAAAATAAAGTAAGCTGACATTAGGGGAAGACCATGTGAAATGAATACAAAATCCTTTAACTATTTTATTTTAACTATTATATCATTTTAACAAAAACATATTAACTAGTCGTTTTCCTGTGACAACTTCAGGTAAAGTTTTAGTTATTCGAGAAAAAACGTGTCATTAACTGTAAATATTCGGCCATTGTCATAGAAAATTTCCATTAACTACTGACGAGTTGATTCTCCACTCAATAGTCCATGTAGTGTTGACATTACAGTACTTATCGGGAATATGTAATTTAGCCACTGACGTATTTCGTTTGACGAGGTAAGAACAGAATAGCTGCCTCTGAAATCAATAGCCTTTTAGCGAAACCTGACACGCTCATAGTTCGGCCAATAGGCTTTACATGCCACATTTATTTTGACACATTGCTACAACTTTTTTTAATGTTGGAAGATGTCTACTGTGAAGTACCTCATTCTTCACCATCAAGTTATGAATGCCATCTTATACCAATAAAAGTTTTAGATAACTCTAATTACGTCTCAAATGTATTCCATGGAGTCTACGGAATGACCATTCACTCCATGCATTATGACCCTGGGGAAAATGTTTCCGTGAGTGTACGTAAAACGTAAACGAAGCGAGAAATCACACTTCCTACGGTGTGAATAAAATTTAAATTGAAATGTTGTAGGGGCGAAGTGGAACTATGTATGCGGAGTGTGGGCGTACACACCTCCACACCGCTCACACTGCGATGTTTCAATTTATACTTCTTCACACTCCAGGAAGTGTGATTTCACACCTCATTCGCGTTTCTCTTACAGTCTCGGGAAAATTTTCGACATTGGTTCACGACGTAACCCGCAATATGAGTTCTCCAAGAATTGTCAACATCACCACCCCGAACACAACTTCCGCAATGAATTGTCAGCAACACCATCAATAATTTTATAAAATCTGGTTTACCTTCCTGTACAAAACTCAGGAAGTGAGGCGTGAAATGCGATGTATCATGGCAATAGAAACTTTTACGTCTTGTGTTAAGGTGTAACTGACGAGGTTTTGAGAATCTCGAGAAAATTTTTCCCCGTCTCCCGTGCAATTTCCTTGCCAGTAGTAAAAATCTTAATCAGTTTGCTAAGCTGTGACTGGAATTAGTAGCAAGGTGACAAATAGTACATTCTTCACATTCACACATTTTCTAATGCAATATTCCAAAATATTGAATTGTTTCTTGCAAGCTTTAAAAATTTATACGCGCCGCGTTTTCTCGTGAATTCATTTCACACGAAACATTCACTCTTGCACATCATTTATTTCGTCCTAAGATCATTTTTATCATTTTTTCGCTTAAACAATGACCGGGACACTTACGTGGCGGACTAAATTGATAGAGCTTTATGAGGTTAAAAAGCGTAATATATTATTCTAATGCACAGAAAAATTTGCATGTACTCACCTTCTGTGAGCCGTTATCGTTCTTGACCTATGTATTGAATATCCAAACTAACAACTGCACATAATACACTCAGCATTCTTCCTTATTCCCCCTTAAAATTCATTAGTTGTTATCGCATAAGTGAATGTCTGTATCAATGACCTAAACAAAATGAGAGCAGTTCTCATACATAAACCCCTGCATGAGCTGCCGTGTTCTGGGGCACGCTAACCCCAATACGGTCTACAGTTGACCTACTTGTATTCTGAAGAAAATTGAGAAGAACTTCAGTACGGGTTAAGACAAGGTGACAACAGGTCATAGAAGTTGGTCAGTGCTCAGAGATTGGATTTCACATTTCATTCACCCTTTCTTTTTTTTTTTTTTTGAGTTCACATTGAAATATTTAGATTTCTTGAAATTTCGTTCACTGCTCACGATTTTTTTAATTTACAGGGATATGGATTTATTATTTCGATTTTGCTTAGTAAATTGGAAGTGAAAATAGCAAATGAATATTCAATGACATGCACGCGTGATGATGTTGATTGCGTGTTTGTTATATCACTTTTACCGGTTTCAGTAGACCCATGGGTCAATCAATGAAGGAACTCATTGTTTTTCTAAATAACATGTACCGCAGGACACATTACGTATCATCTCTGGAACTGAATCGTACAACCAATGAAGTCATGCAGACGAAGCAACAACTTCAACAGGGTTTCAAGGAATCTCTTGGACGCATGCGAAGACGTTCACCCAGCCTGCCCCCTATTTTTCCAAGAACAAATCAAAACGGGCAGGTGAGTGTAGAATATTCTGTATACATATATCCTACACGCATGCTCCCATATTCGATTCAGAATTTACTCAGCACGTATTAATGCGGCAGGTATGATCACACTTTGTTTTAATTAGATATTTCTGGAAATCGTATTTCACTTCATCTACTTTTTAACCTTTCTCGGTGGATCACAGGCAACGGCTTGGTGTATTCTGCGCAAAAGAATAGGAATAAAGCTAATGCATGATTTTTTTGGAACACTTTAGTAATATAACAACAATTTACAAACAGTATCCGCCTTTGCTTGAAGAGAAGAATTGTTTCATTTTCGTGCAAACAACAAAGCATTGCATTTACTGTGTTTTACAACTTTAATTATTTATTTTATTCATAAACATCATATGCAAATAAAAGTATATTGATAGGTTATCGCGTGACTACGGCAAGTCACATTTCGTTAAACTTGGTATATTCTTGTGTCAGTATGTGATGAAACTTAACACTAGGATTAGTTTTCTAATAACAAAAAATATTATTTTTAAAACCTTCACTTGTATATGTTATCTGCTTAAATATTTTCCTTGCTCATCATCTCTCCAAACAAGTTTTCAGAGTTTTAATCAAAGCTGCTCATCATTTTTAATGACTTTCCAAAACGTTTCTGTGAATTTTATTGTTGAATCAAGACCCTATTAATGGGAAGCATTTCTTTGGATATAAAATTCCATAAAATCAAATATTAATTGTGAAAGATCCAACTCGGAGATTCGTGCTTCGTCACAATTATTGACGCTGCACAGTTGCCCGAAACACAATAACGAAAGTCAAAATTAGATATTTCAAGATTTTGTGAACGTAGAGTTTTTGATACACCTAAATGTGAAGAACAGTGATACTTAAAAACGTTTCATCATTTACCACAGCGAATCGAAATAATTTAAATTTGTTTACGAATATCGTGAGTGCAAATTGTTTTCAACTGATACGGAACAATTATTATATTTCTGTTGTAGAAAAATAATTTTATGAAACAAATAATATTATTAGAATCAAATAATTTATTCCATCATTTTTACATTTTAAACCCCCCATAAATTATGTATAATTTCCTTTTTTAATTGCATGGAAAATGAACTTCATCGAAAATGTCATGAAATCAAATTGTATTTATTTTCTTGGTGGTTTCCCAATGCATTCGTAACCGTTATTGACGATTTCGATAGCTCAGAATGAGCGGATTATAATCCACTCCTAACAGAATGGTGAAAAAACAGGTGAAAGTAAAGATTTATTGCAGTTACGACCACAAGTAAACCCCTAGTTAGACTGACAATTTAAGTGTTATTGCTTTATTGTATTATACCCTTTGTCTCAATTCATCCCCCAAGGAGAATAAGACATCCATTGCTACCCTGAAGGAAGAGTGCAAAGGAGATGACATGAAAAAATAATTGAAAAGGACTTATTTGCATCGGATTCGTCGTTTTCAGGGTTGCTAAGATTTATAATTTTTCTACCAATGCCGTTAAGTTAGAGGTTCATACCACGAAGGGGTAAAACTCCCTGAAAGCTAGGGTGGGAAGGGAAAGGAGTAAAAATAATTTTAAATAACATATTGGAGTCGTATCTATGGTTTAAAGATTTTCTGAGATGAATAATGGTTTACATATATGGTTTACAGAATGGCGTTGTGTAACCATTCAAACCACATGAGATGCACGACACCCCTATGGGTGGGGAGTGGGAAGAAGCGTAAAGTGAAAACATACCGCAAATGACCGATATTAGTTTCAGTCATATATAGTGTTCGGGGTTGCTGAGATGAAATATTAAACTCTCAATACCATTAAGTGTAAGTTCAGTCGACAGTTATTTTTAAATAAATAATTCAAGACATATGACCTTTTATGGACTAATAATATATATTTTTCGTGAAAAGAGCTTATAATGGACGTTAATTGCAGTAGACAGTTATTTTTATTCTGTGTTTAAGAAGATCAGGTAAGTGAAAGCCAGGTACCGCCGGGTAATCCGCAAGGATAAAAATTTTATACTTATTGGTTCTTGAATTAATTCGAGAATATCTCTGAGTGGGTGTTTAAAAAAACTATCACTTTTTCTTAATTATATACGTGAAAATGAGGGACTGAGGATACACACCAATACTAGCAAACCACTAATGTTACTGGATAAAATTCTCAGTGGAGACCAATGGGGATACCGAACAAAGCTGTGGATCCTCATTATATTGGTGTGAATCCTCAACCCCTTATTTTCACTGATGTAATAGAGAAAACGTTTTAAGAAAACGTCAATTTCCCATTTTACTCCCTTACGGGTGAATTCTCGTAAAATCCTTTCTTAGCGGACACTTTCGATAATTTTTCGTGACACGCTCTTCCCAACCCCCGCTACTAGGTGTGTCGTGCAACTCATGAGGCCTAAAGGGTGCAAGTCATTGGAAATACGATTATTCATATCAGAATAAACGAATATTCCCTGATATTGGTATTTTTCCTTTATTTACGTCTCGCCCTACCCCCCCCCCCCGCTCTAAGGATACCGAGTTCCTTTGTGATTTCAGCCTTAACTTAGCAGCATTGGAAGTTTAAACATCTCATCAACCCTAAAGCTCGGGATCAGATGCAATTTTCATTTTTTTTCAAAATTAGTTTTCAATTATTTTTATCCATAAACCCATTTCCATCCCCACCCCAAAAAGTGGCAGTGGTGTCTTTCTTCCATGACGGCGGAATTTAGACTCACATGATATCGAATTTCACTAGCGACGCCAAAAATGTGGACTCATCACTGGTATCTGTCATGTTCGATAATTTTTTTCATGGCATCCCTTTCCCTAGCGGTGTTGGGGTTTATATGGGTTGATTCTGAGCTTAGGCGTCTTTGAGAATGTGACTACTAATTTCAGTGGCCCCGAAAATAATGATCTCAGTACTATTATCTGTCATTTTCGTTTTTCATTTCATCCCTATCCCAAAGCGGGTGTATTTCCTCATAGGCGATGACCGTGGGTTTAAGTGACATTGAAAGAGTGATTCTGCTCTTCTGCGTCTTAAAAAATGATGTATTCAACACTAATATTGCTCGTTTTTCTTTATTATTTTTACCTGTTCCCACCCCACCCGCAGGGATGCTTGGGGTATATCATCTGTATTGTAGACTGATTGTGAATTAGAAAGCATCGGGGTTCCTTATCTATCTCAACGACACAAAAATCTATGGTTTCGAATCTACGAGTATTATCAGATTTCTCCATTATTTTTTACAAGTCATCCTCCCTAGGGATGCCAGGGATATCTTACACCCACAATACCAGATAGTCGGTCATCTATGTATCAAGCTTGGTTGAATTGCTCCAGGCACTCCAGAGTTAAGGCGGGATACAAACATATAACATTTGAATCCCCATTTCATCCTGCTTGGGGAATATTTTCATAAAGTCGTTTCTTAGCAGATGTCTACGCCCTGATAGAAATCCACCAGCCAAATTTCAAGTTTGTAGGTTTTGTAGTTTCTGAGATTTCTTTATATACTTTCCTTCCGCGATTTCATCGTATCAAATTGGCTCGATCAATTAACTTTTAAATGGAACGACATGTATGGTTTGTTTCATTTACTACAGCAATTTAAAACTACATGCGTAAGTTGATGTCAAGTGCGATCTTTCAATATTTTACTTGCTATTGATGTTCGTACCAGACATCGAAATATTACCTCATCCACGAATTCAAATATATAAGTGAATCTTAAAGTTCAAATCAAATATCCATTAAGGTTCTATATTATTACGTCTAACTCGTCACTTTCAAGTCTAATAAACTGTTTTACAATATCAGTTGTGATGTAGCAAGTCAACTGATTCTGCTCCGATGTGGCAGTTCCCGCCGAAGATTTGTCATCACCTGTCCGCCACCGCTTATCACTCCGATTTGGGTAAACCTCTACGCTGGTCAGTTTTCCTCGTCAGGAATCATTCTTTCTCTCTCTCTCCCCATCCTTGAAACCATAAACCTTCCTATAAGTTCCAATTGAACAGATGATCCAGATGAAGGTGGAAGTGGATGTTCGTAGAAATTTTCAATGCAAATAATGGCCGTTAAGTTATTCAATGAATGGTTTGCAAGATACCAATAAAGGTGCCTCTTTCTTTCACACAAACTGTGAAAACTCCCCCAATCTCTACCTTTTAGGCGTTGACTTGTTTAGAGATCTTATTTCAATAGGAAACCTATACCACATCATTTCAATAGATCATTTCAATTCAGTCTTGTGTTCGATTTATTAACATCATTCAAACCATCACTTTATTTCTTAACAGTCTCTGTATTCTTCAAGAAGTTAAAATGAAATGGTTATGATTCATAGATAGTACGATGGGAAAACCTGGCTTTTGTGGATGAGAGACAAAAGATTTCCTCCCAAGTTATAGACCTCTAAATCCCTTACAAACCACAGGGAAAACTCAACGTTTCGGCCTATTAAATACACATATATTTTCTTTACGTTGACAACGTTTCTAGAGTTGGTTTCTCTCAGCGTCAGACTAGTAAGCGTTTATTTCCTTAACCATTCCACCACAAATCAGTTGCCAAAAATCCACGATACTTCATTCTATTCAATATATCCTTCCTGCTCTGTAATAATTGTTTATAAATATTACACGCTATTCTATAAGTTCCAAGCATTTTTCAGTTTACTCTCTTGTCTTTGAACGAAAACACAACATAAAAAGTGTTGAAATTCAATAAACAATTATCCGTAGGGCTTTACCATTTTCCACAAAGTGCGCTTAAACGATTAACTTTGACACATGCTAGCAAATGTTTTGTTTTGTGTGTGATATTTTCTTCAATGTTCATGAATTTCTTCGAAATATCAATTTTAATACATCAAATAACTAAAAATAATTAGAAATTAATTAGTAACAAATTTCTTTTAATTTGAAAGTTGGAAATATAATTTCCTAATTTCTGTTGAGCTTGTTACTATCAGTAGCTGGATCAGCGATCTTATATCTATTAATGGCAATTGATTTTATTTTGCTACGATTAAAAAGATATTGATGTTTTATATGATAGGCATATTTAATCGGAATGGGAAGTAATGTGTGTTTCAACTACATAGACCTCCTTCGCGGATTCGAAACTCGCTGCATTAGGAATGAAATCAAAACTGTTGAAAATACCGCATAGGGTGTTGGTTCACAACTTTTGAGGAAGAAAAATAAATACCTTTTTTTTAGAAAAACGATTTTATTTTAATGAAAGTCGTGCACTAAACGGTATAAAATAACTTTCTAACTATTTCACAGCATTATCATACCATAAGCTGTAAAAGTCAAAGTAAATGTGAACCAGTATAAAAGTATGGTAAAACTGTTGAAGTATTTAGTATATGTTGAATGAAAAAGCATTATAACTTTTAGACATTCGCAGCAATGATGAACTTCCGTTTTTCGGTCTTCCGTTTTCAACTGCGTTCCGTATGTACGTAGTTGTTGCTCTCGTAGTGATGTAACGGTGATGAAGAATGGCGTGTGTTTGTGTGACTGTTATTACCAAAACTTTCCTTTGTGGTGCTCTGCTGTCTTGTTGATCAGTGCCATCAATAAAAACACTCTGCGTTATAGACCGAGGTCCCAATTCACCGAAAATACATTCATAGTGATCAACTCACGTCGATCTATTTTAGAAATGACTCAGTTACTTAAATCTCGGAACCTGTCATCTAGACTAGGGGTTTCCAAATAACAAAAACATGAGTGCCTCTTTTGTGGTGTTAAGCCTCAGTGAGGGACGGATGACCTCTTTTATCAAAAATACAAAAATATATTTGTAATGCATTATTATAAAACACTAATGTATACAGTTCACATTTTCAAATCTTAATACACTTCAGTGAGAGGTATAAAAGTTTCTTCTTGAATTCAAAATTTTCTCAAATGATTACATTTGCATTTCTGGTTGAATCTCTTTAATTTCACATGAAAAAAGATTCTGAAATGCAACGGTTCCAGCGACGCCGCCTATTCACAAACACGAGAAGGCGGGGAATTAAGAATTACGCACCACATTTGAAACATATCAACCATGATAATAAAGATCGATTTATTGAATGATCATCACCATAATGATAACTACATAACACAAAACTTGTGTTTTTCACTGGCTGCGGACGCGTTACGGAGTGGAATCCGGTCCGGGGACCGGATTTTGAAGACATCTGAACTAGTCCACTCATTTTCTAGAAACCGCTGACTCAAAGGTTGTAGAAGGAAAGACAAGATGAACTGTCCCTCTCCCCCTCCGGAAATATTTAGTTTATTGCCTAAGAATCCCACCAACATCATGAATTCTCTGTACCATACATGATTAGCCAAAAACTATTTTCAATATTTTAGAAAAATATCTCTAAAAGACCTGTTTCAATTCCTTGATCTTGGTGGTGTTCTGGTGAAAAGGATTCTTCTAGAAAAAGAATACTGAGTAGAGTGGACAAAATATCCAGAAAATAATAATTCACTCCTTTGAAAATGTTTTACTGCTTTATAGGCTATGACATCTTTTCGAGAAATAAATTACTTCTATTACACTGGATGAGTTACTATAAGCGAACACCTTAAATATCCCACACCGAATAAAGATATCGAAGAGCAGTTTTCACAAGTCGCCACATGAGGCTAATCAGTTGACGTACTCAATTGATTCGTAGCTTTCTTAGTTGCAGAAATAATGATCCTTCGATCGATTATGTAAATGAAATTGTATTTTTTCACAGCTTCTTCGAAGTCTGTGAAAAGTCGGATTCAGTGATGTAACATTAATTGAATTTGAACGAACAACAACTGAGAACCAGATTAGCGAACTTCAAAAGTTCCTTACGTACAGAGAATGAAAAAACCTCACGCTAGGGCAAGATTCTCCGACGAGACGAGATAAAAGTCCAGTTTTCCTTGTTCATGCACCAAATATTCATGATGCTGTTTCTCTGTTGTTATTCTTAAAAATATAATTCCATTTAGAAAATCAGCAAATGCGTTAATCTCACTGCAGTTAAAAAACTAGAAGACACTTGAATACGTGTAGTGACTGACCCCATGTCACGACTTATTTTAGTGCAGATTTCATTTTAGTCCAGTCGTACAGCGTTCAAAAAACTTTCTACCAGGAAAGTTTTGGAGAAGTAGTGATTTTTTGCTCCGGTATGGTTTTGAGGACGCTGATTAGGAATTTCAACTTCGTCCTCTCGAGAAAGTTCGGGAAATTAAAAAAAAATCAAATTCCAAAAATCGCGCCCTTTTTGTTTTTTATTATTATTAAACTGTGCACTATACGAAGAAAATATTTTATTTGTAAAAATAAACTAGACAAAATTTCTCGGATGATGTACTGGACCGGTAGAAAACTTTGAATTTATACTCTAGCATTTTGGAAATTTTTGTCCTAAAGACGTGGAAAAAATGTGAAACTTTGCTCCGTCATGTATTTTAAGATGCTGATTACGATTTTTGACTTTTCTACCTCGAAAAATTTCAGAAAGTGTAAAAAAACATCAAAGATCTATAAAAAATGACGTTTTATCAGGGTTTTTATTGCGTATTGTAGGAAACACGCATGTTTCAACGGAAAATACTTAATACAGCAAGAAACTAGAAAAAAATCCTGTAATCTATTCTATTGCGTGTTTTTGTCACCCGAAAAGTTAGAACTTGTTGAATTTGTAAATTTGCTGTACATAACTTCGGCGCGCTGTTGCAGGCAAATTATTAGCATACCAGGGAAAGTGTAAGAAATAATTTGTCGGAATTTTTTGTTGCATCCTTTTCGTAATGAAATATTTTCTTCGAATAGTGCATTTTTAATACATTATAAGAACCCCCCCCCCAAAAAAAATAACAAAAATTCAACCTAAGTCTAGGGAAGCTTGGCAGATACAGTACTAGAGTACTGTTTTGGCATAGTAGGATGGACGAAGGAAGAACGTAGGACTTCAGACCTGAAAACAAGGAAGGTGCTAAGAGCACAAGGAATAATTCTATCAGATATAGATAGAATTTATGCACATCGCAAAGATGAAGGGGTTTGAAGCAAATCTACTCATCATGTTAGAACTCCACCCACAATATAGCTAAGTATGTTGAAGAAAATATTGATGAACTAATTATGCAAGTGCTACAAATCCAAAGAAAGACAGGAAGAAGAATCAAAAATGCCGCAAGAAATATGCGTGAATTACAAAATTGTCAACTAGAGGAAATCTCACTGAATACAAAGAACAAATGGTTAAAGCTGATATGAAGAAACTTTCTCAAGAAAATCTAAAAGGAATTGGAGCGACAAGAAGCAACATGGACAATATCTAAAGAGAATAAACGAACCCACTGTAGATTCGAAAGGAAC
Source organism: Laupala kohalensis (assembly GCA_002313205.1). Taxonomy (NCBI): domain Eukaryota; kingdom Metazoa; phylum Arthropoda; class Insecta; order Orthoptera; family Trigonidiidae; genus Laupala; species Laupala kohalensis. Next base: position 322,324 of record NNCF01128255.1, read on the forward strand.
TCATGGATGGCTGAGGTGAGGGAACTTGAAACCAGAAACCAAGGCACTGATCATTGCAGCACAAGACCAAGCTCTTAGAAACAAGCATTATCAGAAACATTCATTGAAAACCACAACTGATGACAAATGTAGGTTACGCCAGACTCACTCTGAATCAATTCATTAAGTAGTTTCTGAATGCCCTCAGCTAGCCAAGCATGAATATATAAAGAAACATGAAAAAGTGTGTAATTAAATTCACTGGAAGACGTGCAGAAATCTAGGTTTGCCAACCTCAGAAGTATAAACACGAGTCAACGGAGGTAACAACCACAGAGGAAATCACGATACTGTTCAATCAACAAATCCACACCGACACGGACGTAATCTTTTTCATGATTGATACTAGGAGTTTGTGATTGCTTTCAACAATAAAAGGATTGCCAATAACAAATTGCTAAAATCGTTCACAACTGCATATACCATACCTCAGTATTGCCAGATGTACGATAATTGTGGTTTTGTACGATAATTTAGCCATGTGAATGATTTACGATCTGACTTTACGATAAAACCAATTGTACGATAATTTCACCAAAGAGCATGTCCATGATTAAAAAAACAAAAACATAGTTTTTGTCAACATAAAGGAATGCGTTTTAAAAAACTACAATATAAAATTTTCAGATTTTCTTAATGAAAACATAATTCAAATTGGTTTCATAATATTTTGGAATAATATTAGAGTTAAGTAGAAAGATATTGGTATCACTGTCTGGGGCGAACCTAGACGGGGTTAAAGGCGCCCTGGATATCATCTAGTGAAGAACCTCCAAATATCTCACTAAAAATTGTGTAAACAATTCAATTTGAAGTTTAATATACTCTAAATATTTCTATAACAATAAAATAAATAATAGCTAAACTTTTGGGTAAAAGCTATTCTGATGGGGGCAAACGTACCTACACTGAAAACAATAGGAAAGCCTCTCCAGACAACCCAAGACTTTTCCTCGGTAAGTATCTCTCGGACTCTTATAATCCTTTGAGGAGTATCAGGTATATGCCCCCATCGAAATAGTTTAAGGGAAAAATTTCAATACACAATTATTCTTACTTAAACTTGTTAGGAAGTCAGTCAGGATAGCTTTTGAAGAGAACACTTGTAAGCACTGTGAAATGGAGTTTATGCAAAGTTTGTTTATGTGCAGCAATTATATGAACCGAATCGGTTTGATTCAGTTTATAGTTCATTTTAAGTTGATAGTAGAACAAAGAACATGTGCTTCGTGTGGAAAAACTCAAACAGTACAATCTAATGGTAAGTTATATACCATTAATTTTTGTTTTTAAGGATCAGCCTTAATTTGTTCGTGTCAATAAACTGTCATGTAGAACTTGTATTTAAGATACATTAAGTATGAAACTATTGATTAACAAATTCACGAATATTTTTATCTGAAAACTTAAATACGTTTCACTGTAAACTTATGTATTGTCGAGGTTCGTTAAGAAAAGATTTTCAACATTTCGAGTATAAGGATGTGAATGAATGTAAAAAGAGATTTTCTCTTTTTTTTTACTTTTTTCACGCTACCTTTCGAAATATTAGAGATATTCTTTGTTTTGTGATATTTTTGTGTACATTAATTATGAAGAAGGTGGTAACAACAAAAACTCTCGTGTAACGCCGGTTACAACTAATCTTGAATAATGTAGTTTGATTTAAAACTGTAGATCTTTTATTTTCCAATATTGTTTTCGACCATTCACAAATCATTAGTTTGTTTTTCCTTAATGTTTTTCTACAACGTTTCTCTACAAAGGCAATCCACAGTTTAAATTTAAGATCGGACACCGAAATTTTATATTTAGAATTATTTACAGTGATTGTGTTTGTTTGTTGTTTAACGTTCATTTTAACTGATTGTGAAAGACTACATCATGTAACTAAGTATAGTAAATTTGTTTAGAGAATAGCTCACGAAGAGTGGAAATGTTGTAATGAAAACATTACGAAAAATAAAGAAATGGTCTATGAACGGTCGTATATAATATTGAAAAGTTTGTACATATATAGACGTAAATTATAAGTATGTAGAATCTTATGAATTTCGTTACAGGAAGAGCAAAAGATCTAATTTTAAGATGTAATAACAGGAACTGCCGAAAGAAGGATTCTGTTCGGAATGGCACATTCTTTTCGAATACAAAATATCCAATCCAGAAAATCATATTACTTTTGGTAGGTTCGATTTTGAAAAATCCAAAAAATTTGCTTATGAGGAAAACGGGGTTGTGCAACGCTACAGTTCAGAAGTTGCTAGACGCATTCCGCGAACTGCTGACAGCTTGGTTGATAGAAACCAGTTCAAAATTGGGAGGAGAGAACTGTACCATAGAAATTGATGAAAGTGCTTTCGAAAGAAGGAAATACAATAGAGGACGAATCACGAAAACAAGGTGGATTCTTGGTGGGATTGACAGGAATTCCAAGAAATGTTTTCTTTTTTACGAATTGTGCCACAAAGAAACGAAAGAATTCTAATAACTGTTATTTTGGATAACGTTGAGCCCGGTTCGACAATATTAACCGATGGTTGGAAAGGTTACAACTCTCAGATACTGGAAGCTGCTAGATACCGTCATTTGACGGTGAACCATTCACAAAATTTTGTACATCCAGCTAATCGCTTCATTCACACTCAAAACATTGAAGCAACGTGGTCTAAAATCACAAGAGATTTGAGACGAAGAATTAGCAGAATGTGCACAACCAACTTTGAAACTTGATTGAGTGCATTTGGAGAAGTTTACATAGACCTAATGAATTATTTACAGATTTTTTAAATGCTGTAAATTATTTTTATCTTTTATAATTAATGTAAAGTTATAGATAAGTTTTATGTGAAACAAAACAATATTTAGTAATAACATTTTTCAAACTATTGCAAATATTTGTATATTAGTAATTTATTTACTTCAAATAGTAGTGTATGAGGTTAGTCTGTAAGTGAATTGTAGGAAAATATCCCTTAAACGATTTCGATGGGGGCATATACCTGACACTCCCCAAAGGATTATAAGACTCCGAAATATACTTACCGAGGAAAGGTCTGGCTGGGGTCGTCTGGAAAGGCCTCTCTATTGTTCCCAGTCCAGGTACGTTTGCCCCCATCAGAATCGTCTTTAACCAAACTTTTTATCAACAACTCAAGTTTGAATTTTATTTCGTAATGTAAATATGATGTAGTGGTAATCCACTCAGCAGAGTATTTAAAATCAGTAATCAGTGTCAGAACTAGAACCATATGTACATTTATGCATTAGGATTTATGATGCTCAAAGAAAAGTTTTCGGTTGTACGAAAAGCAGAGCAATGCTGATTTGTTAATCAACTGGGTTGATTGAGTTATTCATAGCACAGTGCATAAATGTAAAATTTTCAACTGGGTTGATTGAATTATTCATAACACAGTGCAAAGATGTAAAACAAATTTCTCGAAGCCAGCGCGGTAAATTCCAAATAAGGTTTATTAAAGCATGAGTAAATAAAATGTAATTAAGATTTAACACGTGAAAACAGGATGTACGATAACGGTCGCCAAAATACGATAATTTAGGCAGGAGTGGAACCAGCAAGTGATCTGGGAGGGGGGGGGG
>NNCF01128255.1:326016-358703 GCA_002313205.1 Laupala kohalensis
CCCCCCGATAGTTTCGTTTTCCGAGGTATCACTCGTTTTATTAATAGTGAAAATAAAATACATTTATCGTAGCGGAAGTATTTATTTTGTTTTCAGACTTGTAGTTGCATTTGCATGGTGCGTTTGAAATGCACTTGAATAACATTGCGCTGCATTTAAAAATCCTTCACCATATGGGACGAAATGCAATGAAAAGGATAAATCATGACAAGTATCGTAAATCCCGGCAAAGTTAACTAGGAACAGGGTTCTAGATATTGTAAATCAAATGAAAAAATATTTAACGAGTTCGTTAACGCGTTACTGTATGTATTTTAGAAAGTCCTGTCAGACTCCTGGGGGGGGGGCGATCGCCCCCCCCCCCCNTTTAGGAAGGCTTGTACGTAATTCTCATTTGAAGACCTCGCAACACTACCGTACCTACACCTGTGCTTCTCGCATCTTCACTTATCACGGATTCCTTTCCTGGATCGTAAAACTGTAAGAAGGGTGTTATAGACAGTTTCTTCTTGATATCATTGAAAACAATATCGTGATAGACTGTCCAAACAAATTGCATGTTTCTTTAATAAATTTCTCTGAGAGTTTGTGATATCTGCTAATTGCGGTATCTGATAATATATTGTGATATAGGCAGTCAGCCCGAGAAAACGTTCCAATGATGTCACTCCTGAAAGTTTTTTCATCTCTAACAACCCTTGAACCTTACAGTCATTAACCTTAATGCCTCTTTTGCAAAACATACGTCCCCGAAATTTGATCCTCTCAACCGCCAGTGAACAATTCTTAGAATTAAATTTCACCCCACTCGCGAACTCTTTCGCGAGCTGTCTAAAATTTTATCTTGCTGATCTTTGTTTTCGGCTTTCATACACTTGTGAAAACATCAACAATAATGTCATTGTTCATTTTTTCAATATTCTTAAAATATTACAACTCTAGTTTTCCCAGAAAATGCAAGTTAGTTCAAATAAACGATCGCAATAAAGGAATAACCAAAGGGATAAGAATTTATTCCAATAACAAACGACGTGTCTATTATCTTTCGAAATGCTATAACCAACCACCCAAATTTCATGATTATTTCCGTAAACATAAGACCATTTTTCGAAAAGTGGTCTACGCAGCTTAATTGATGGAAAACGACGGGGAAACTAATATCAAACAACCGAATTAAAACGGCGTCGAATATCGTAAAAAATAACACGTCGTTACCTTCAGAACATCGCAAAGAAAATATTTCCCTACCAGACGATAGCAAAATAGTATCACATCCAAAGAACATAGCAAATTCCTTTAATTATTATTTCTCAGAAGTATAGCCCAGGCTACTCGTATATGTACTTTTAAAATCGAAAGTGAATTAAGAAGTAGAGAAGAAAAAAATATTTTTCAATAGAAATGAGAAAAATGTCCATCTTTTTCTTCATTTTACAAGAAACTGGAAAATACTTTATTCATTAAAAGCTAGTTTGAAGTAGAATTTTAAATACTTCCAGTCCAAAAGATATGTTTTAAGTATGCCAATGTATGTGCTACTTTGTAGAAAATTTCAAACACTTCATTTCATTAAAACTACAATAAATTAAGTAAAAGAGGCTCATTCAAAAATACTTCCAAGATGCTTGTTACTAATATTTGAAATTTATGACATTTCTAAAGTAAGGTTTTCAATGGTACAAACAAAATTGAATATTATCAGGCATCAGTATTCTACTTTTCAGGGTGGACTGAATCCCCACATTCATGAAAATGAAGATGAAGGTGAAACAGAAACATCAGGATATGCAAGTGAATCTGGTGGCAATGAACCCAGACAGGGAGATTATTGGCAACAGCAGCAAGCAGTTTCTTGGGTAAATGAGCAACATCGTCATCATCAACACTCAAATAGGCGATCAACAGGGTACAACAGGTATGAATTCAACATGCAATATTCCATGGTAATTGCTCCTTCCAATTTATAGTTCAGCTTCATTTCTTCTGTTTTGGAGCAGTTTATCTGAAGTCCCATTTTTCTTGATTCTCAAATGAGGTCATTTAATTTTGCCTGCATATGAGAGTACTTATGGGATAGTAAGCATACATCATCTGTGTACACTAGTTCTTTGAGATGTTGGTTCAGTTTCCACTGAATCCCTTGGTTATCCCTCTGCATCGTTCTTTTCAATACTCTATCTAACACTAGTATACAAAGAAGAGGTGACAGGAGGCATCCTTGCCTTACCCCTGTTGATATAGCAAAGGGTATAGGCAGTTGACCATTGTGTAGAACTCTACAGCTAAAATTGTTATATCCCTCTTTGATCAGGTTGATATACTAGCTGAGTAGACCGCTTAACTTCAATTCCTTCCACATCTTATCAAGTGCAACAGAATCAAATGCTCTGTGATAATCCACAAATAAGATACAGAAAGAAGACAGTTACTCAACAGATTGTTCTATTATTATTCACAGTGTGTTAATTTGATCTGTGCATGATTTGTTGGGTCTAAAGCCAGAATGTTCATTTCTTATACTTTTTTCTAATTTAATCATTATTCTATTTAAGATAATTTTGTTAAAGATTTTACTTATAACCACAAGCAGAGTTATACCTCTCCGATTACTACACTTTCCAAGATCATCTTTTTTGGTATTTTAACCATTAAACCTTCTTTCCACACCTTAGGGAACTGCTCCTTTTGCCAGATTTCTTAGAACATGGGCAAAAGTATGTCAGCTGTTGCATGTGGATTTATTTTTAATACTTCTGCTCTTATGTTATCAGTACCGGTAGCTTTACCGTTCTTCAAAGACTTTATGGCATTCACTACTTCTCTTTTCATAGGAGGTCTGACGCTTATCAGTAGTTCTGGGATAGCCTGTTCTTGTTCTTCAACTTGAGAGCATGTAGGTGTCTCAGTGCTGAGAAATTCACTGAAGTACTCTGCTCATGTTTTTAGTCGACCCTCTACACAAGTAATTGGTTTACCTTCCTTAATTTTTACAGGAACAGGAGAATGAGTTGACGTATTACATAAGCATTTCACTGAATCATATATAATTTAATTCAATCATATATGTGTAATGTGTCTTTATTGTTGAAAATTTTTTGAGATATTTATTTATTTGACTATTTGAAGGTGTGCAGACTTTCGCCCAAAACAAATATTTTCATGACACAAAGAACACACATTCCAAAAATTAAAAAAAATATTATTGCAAACAAAAAAATTAAAAGAAGAAGTAGAAAACAGATCAATATTAATAACATTTCTTCACAAGAAAGAAATCTTTAAATTTGTTCAGAACCATTTTTATTGAATGAATTTGGTCTTTGTACAACAATTCCATGTCACTAGTGAATATTCTTATTTGCTTCTGAGTAAATTTGTATAAATTTTAATGATAACATCTGGATTAGTAAATAGTTTAGTATTTCTTATCTAGAAGCCCAGTCTCACAAGTTAATAATGTGGATTCTAAAAGTTTGTTTGTTGTCAAATATTATTACTAAATTCTCCATTAATGGCAGTACTTCTAATTTTGTCCCATGTAAACAATATGTTGGTTTCACATAATCTTTTTTAACAATACCACACCATACTAAGATATTGTTGACATCATGTTACAAAGACTTGACATCACTGGCACAATCAATAGTCTTAAATAATTTTAAGTCATCAGCAAACAACAAAGATGAGTAAGGAAGAATATGGGGCAAATCATTTATCACCATTATTATAAATAAGAGAGTCAAAATAAGAACCCTGAGGCATACCTGAAGGACTAAAAAAAAATTTTGAAGTTCCGCATTTAAAAGAAACAATTTGTGATCTACATTTCAAATACAAACATAGCAAATGTAACAATGATTTAAGGAAACCAAACTGTAGCAACTTCAATAACGATATACCTTGTCAAAGGACTTCAAAATCCATACATGTCACATCAGTTCATCTGTTCATATCTAACATACAGTACAAATTCTTATATAACACAACAAATTTCTAATCTCAACACAACACAACCAATCTTCCAGTAATTCCAAAATTCCTAAATTTCTATTTCAATATGATTATACATTTCACATTATAGAATATTTATTACATCTTATTAGCTGTACTTTTATATATATCAATTTTTTCTTTTTTCCTTGAAAACATATTTATGATTTAGGTTGAAAAATTGATCAGACATAGTCTCTTTTCCAAGGAGAATCACTAAAGTATTTTTTTTTACATTAGAACTTACAGATTTCAAGAAATGGTTTACTTGATTGTTTACAATGCATGAATGAAAATGTCAGTGCTTACTGAAGCAAAATGAAAGGTAAATGTTTTATATAATATTTACTGCACGTGTCTACCATAGCGTTAATACAAGGAGACAAACTAATAAAAACTTGAATTATCTTTTCAAGTTTACTAATTGAAAAATTATCTGTGAATGGAATCTGAGATATTGACAATGCAGACAACAAATTACAGAAATAGTTATGTATGCAATTCTTATCTAAGAGAAGTTTGGTCACCCAGATTTGCAAAGTGACTAAGAGTAGTATTTTAATGGAAGTGAATACTCTAATAATAACAAAAGGAGTCAAATGGCAACTTTTGAGCAAATATTAAGGACACTTCAATTATTACTCTATGATGTGGTCTATTCCTACATCTTGTTTTAAGGATGAATTTCCTTTCCCAACTATGTTCTCTAAGGAATAAGACATAGTTGGTGTAATGACACTAAATTAATTTTGTAATTGTAGAATTTTGTGTTAACAATCTTTTAATTTGTATTGTTTGCCAAATTAAAAACGTACTTTAATTGTCAACTACTACTTGTACTAATAATTAAATTTTTTTGAACATTGGTTGGTGATGAGTCTTTTATTATCACAAAATATTTTTTTTTTAAATTAATCTTAATGTGTTTAAAAAATAGAAAAGTAATTACACTGAGAAAATACATTTGAAAGTTGTGGACAGACCTTTTTATTTTATTTATCTGTACTGTTTTAGAGCAATACATATTTGCTACAGGTGTTAATAATTTTTCTTTTATAGAGTATGTGCCACGCCAGATTCTACAGTTTCCACTCCACCTCATCGTTGGTCATGCATTGGCAGCGATGAATCCCAACGTCCTCGATGGGGAGACAGGGGAGTAGGAGTGGGTCATTTATGGGAGCCTACATTTCATGAACCTGATTGCCGTTTACCTCAAGTATTGACTTTTCTTAGATTTCTGTCTAATATTTGCCATTACTTTTATATCAATGAAACATTTTCATTTACAGGTTCAAGGGAGTGATCGAGGAACCCCTAGTTGGTTGGAAAGAGGTCTCAGCAAACTTGATGACTCGCAAGTGCTAGTTATTAATCATGGTCTGGAACAAACTAATCTTTCCTGTAGTTTAACAGGCAGCTGTGACACAATCAGCACCAGTAATACCAACAATGAGTGTGGAAGGTAAGATAAAACAGTTTTGTAGAAGTACATTACTGCTATCATTAAAACTGCAAAACATATGGGTATTAAAAGAAAGAGAGCATAAAATGATACATTCTACAGGATGGAAGGATGTTATCTGATGTAACAGAAATCTTGAACATTAAATGAAGAATATTCCATCTTTTTAAACATATTAATCACACTATAATCACTACATTATTGATGGATTACATGATTATTTTTTTGTTCCTTAACTATCTCTCTTATTGCTCACGTCCAGTTGATTACTGACCCAATTCACATATTCAGTGTTCTATTTGTTTTAATTTATATTTTAAAGCCATTATGGTCCCTTAACCTCATTTAAATGGACATTATTACAATTAATTATTAGAAACTGAGCGTGCCATCTGTAATTCCTTAAGTGGACATCATTTAGATTCCAACACAAGTTGTGGAATCCTTAAAATCTAATTCTAAAATTTTCTTTGTTTATGTTAACTCTATTAATTAACATAGATCAATTACGTGAACTGTTTATTATAATAACAAACAATGGTCGGCAAGATAGCAAACAATGGTCCGCAAGATATGGAATATCTTTTTTGAGACAAATTTGGAAATATTTTCATTATTGTGATTGCTTTAACATTTCATCTATTTTAGATAAAGTTTTGATTGCCATTTACTCTATTGTTGATAAATCATGTTACTGTCAGGAAAAAGTTCATCTTTTGGTGGTTAAAATGTGTATCTACTTTAGTTTCCTATTTAACTTAACTTTTTAATTTACCTTTACATTTAGTTATTTACACAAAATGCTGGAACACTACTTTTGTTTCTTCACTTTATGAAAAAGGGTTCCAGTCAAATGAAAATGACTATTGACCAGTTCAGTAAAAATTTACTGAACTAAAGGTACCATAATCTTAAACCTATGCTACATGCTGTGGGAGTAATGTATATACAAGTATGTCATATACATGTACAATCGTACTGTATGAGAAATGAAGTGAATCTTGACTCCTATGAATTGTAAAAGAACCAATATTTTTGAAATCAAAAGCTTAATTCAATTGTTTATTGAATTCTTGTAATAAGTTATAGAAAAAACTACAGAATGATATAGTTAAAATGTTCAAGTACATAATGTGATTTAAATCAAAATTTAGTTTTAGAATATTGTAACTTGCAACATTATTCTAAAGAGCCCTTCATTTGTTGATATTTATCTGAAATAGTTGATTCAAATGAAAATGAAAGTATGATGGAAAATAAGATTAAAATAAAATAAAATAAAAATATCTTATGGAAGAGATCTACAATTATTTTCAATAAATGAGAAAATACTAGAATTTTTCTATGTATTCTTTTTACTGTCTTCTCCTCACAGAACATTTTTAAGAGGGCAAAATGTTCCTCTTGAACCAGAAGTTTTATTAGAAAGAGAACGAAAGAGACAGAAAGCACTGGAACATCAGAATGCAATAAGGCAACAGGTTTGTGTCTTCTTTTTTTTTTGTTTGTTTAAAATTCGTGAACTTTTGTTTAAAATTTAACATTTCTCAGAAACTTCATTTCTCAATAAATATTTGAAATAATTATTAAGTAAATTAAGTTGTATCTTTTAAGAAACTAACTGACATTAGTTTCTCATTCAATATAATTAAAAGTTAGAGGAACGTGACCGAAAACGAAAAGAAGAATGTGAAAAGAGAGCAAGAGAAGAAAGGGAAGAAGAAGAGCGAATTAGAAGGGAAAATGAAAGAGAACAACAGAGATTAGAAGATGAACTTAGAAAGCAAAAAGAAAGAGAAGTAAGTATTTTCAAAGAAAATAGATTTAATTTCAGAATTTAAAGTCCTAATTGTCAATTCAAATTTCCAAACTTGTCCTCTACTAAAATATTTTACCACCTTCTTAAAATAGTACACTTCAATAATGACTGCACTGACTCCATCTTTTGTAAGATATGTAATCAGATTTCAAGATTAATACAATCAAATTGTTAAATAAAGTGTCCCCCAAAAATGTATTTAATTTACTGAAGAACAAAAATATACTTAATTTTTTGTAATATATTATATAACACAAAGATTTACTTTAGAAAAGAAACTAATATGTCACTTTGAGTAATCATATACGCTTGTTCTTAAAACAGATACATGCTCATTAACAAACATTATCAAAAAAAATTTACAATATACATGGCGATTCAATAAGAATGAATACGTAGCCCCGTGTCATGAATTATCTTACTGAAAACCACACTTCATTATTTTCATCCATTTAGTAGATATTTGAGGGGTTTATTTTTATTAAATCACTGAGTATATAAACAAAATAAAAAATATTTCTCAATCTAGCACACTACCTGTACTGTCAATAATAATGTTCATCTGACATTAGAGATCTCAATTAATATTGCAATCATAAGTTGATGTTAATATTGTTTAAAAGTATTCAAGAAAAACTTATACCAATTTATCCAGGAAAAAGAAGCAAGAAAAGCAAAAGCAATGAGAGAAGCTTTGGAGAGGGCTCAAAAACTGGCAAGGCAAGAGAAACTGAAAACCCGTGCAAAGCATGTGACAGAAATTAAAGGAGAAGTAGATAGCAAAAGAAAAAATTTCAATACCAGCAATGAAATTACTGAAAATGTTCCATCAACAAAGCCAAATAATGAAATATACCCCTCTGAATCTAAAAATAATCAATCCCAGTTTTCTACTAGTTTACCTGATAATACTGATTTTGTTAAGATCAATCAAGATACTGTTATGACCTCTCAGCCATCAAGTAATAATAAAAGGTAATGAGGTGATAAAATTTTATTTCATGCATGATATGCACTAAAATAAACTTTAATTTTACTACTAAATCTTTATTTTATTAATATCCATTTCTAAACAATTTTCATATTACTCTGTAATTTATTGTTTTACTCTCAAAATCAAATTCATTTATAACACTTCTGAAGGAAATGTTCCTCTTTTCTTTCCCCAGTAACTTAGCTCTTGTAGCAACAGATGGTTTGGCCTTAACAGCCGATAGTTTGGCTGTAGTGCTTGGAACAGCATCATCACCAGATGGGTCTCTCTCAAATCTTACTTCATATGATATTCTTCCAACTCCAAGAAATGCTGTCCAATTAGCACTCCTAATGCCTCAGACTGCTACTCTTACAGGTTCACAAATAGTTGTGGAAAATAAACTTGTGATTCCAACTCGATATCGCCATCATGCCAGAGCAACACAAACAGATTCTGAAATGTGTGGCAGTGCAAGAATGGGTAGAAGCAAAGTAAAACATGACATCTCAAATAAAAGAAGAGAACGAAAGAAGTAATTAAATATTTCTTTTAATTTTAAACTCTTATTCTCCTGGTTCTAAACAATGAGCTGAAAGATTTTATAACAAGTGAAGTGAAAGTAAATAAATATCTTTACAAATATTTTATATGAATCACTTATCTATTTGAGTATTCATCGAGTATCATAATATGAAATGTTTGTGTATTTTTTAAAAGTTTAACTGTGGATGATTCTGGAACAAGTCATTGCATCAAATTTATGTGAATATACTCTAGTATATAACATAATCAGGTGCACTTGATGTTCCATTCCTTTAAACATAAATAAAGGTTTCATAAACTTCTTATTTGTCAAACTCTGACTCATTTCATTCAAAACAATTTCTCTCTCCTCCAATTTCTCTCTTTGTAATTTTCCATTAATATTTTGCAGATCAGCCAGTTTAGATCGCCCTCATGGTGGCTGTAAACTACCTCTACGTTGTAGATCTTTATCTCAACCAAGCCAACCTCGATTGTCTATTGAGGATCGGCCAAAATGGGGAGTGAACAGGCCACCTATGCAATACATTAAACAAAGTGAAAGAGATCCATATTACCAACGTCGATTACGCCAAAGGTTACTGCGAGCTGCAATGCTTGCAGGATCTAATGGCAGTGGAAACCATGCAGGGAGCTTTGGGAGTGGTGGGGGAGGAGAGACAGGCACAGAAAGTGATAGTTGCACCCAAAGAAGAATTCAAAGACAAAGACATGGCTCTAGTGAAGAAAACAGCAGGTACTGAAATGATGCAATAAGTAATATGTAAGTCCCAAATTTAAGCTTTACCTTTCTAACTCCCTTCTAACCGCATTTGAATACTTTTGATAAGTGAATTTCAAAAGCAAATTTCAGTTTCATAGTATATTTCTTCCTTATATCATTAGGTCCCCATCACCACAACAAAACTCATTCTCATCAAGACAAAAACCTTTGTTTTACCGACAGCAGTCTCAAAAGTATTTGGATAGAACTGCAACAGAAAAATCAGATGTATCTGTAATATCCCTTGATCTATGTGCTCTTGATTCTCTTGAGAATAATGGAATTACTGATGGGAAGAGAAAAAACTCTATTCATAAGAATCAAATAGGTAATATGGGTTCTCCCAATGACAGAGTTCAAATACTTTCCTCATCACAAAATATACCTCATCGATTTGGGGACAGCTTTTCAAGAAGAAAGACGAATGATATACTATCAGTGTCATCCCCTTCGTTCACTAAAACTTCCAACAGTAATGATAAATTCAATAAATTACAATATGACTTCATAAAAATGTTTAAGAAACATCCATTTATTTTCTTAAACTGTCCCACAGGTTACTCTCAGAGATTACTTCATAGAAAGTCCCAACAACAGGTATCACTAGAAATCAAATCAAATGGAAACTTGGATCAATGGACGAGCCAGGACATTCTTTCACAGTTAACAACTCTTCGACAGGTAGGATGCTAGTGGACATTTATTCAATTTTTTCCCCCTTTTACATGTAAATTTGAGAAATATCATCTTCCCCAAAAATGTAGTTATAACTATTATAGCAATATAATTTGTAACACTAAACAAATTTAGTATGTTTATGTATTGTTTCTTCAGGGCCTTCTCATCAAGCAGCAAGAATGGGAAACTCGAAGAAATCAAACTCCATTTTGAAGTTCTTTGTACCTGCAGACTGACATCTTAATATTGTTGCCATAGAGTATGTTTTCATTAATGCTCTCACATGAGCGATGATCCAAAATGTTCAAGTTAGAGGTAGAAAATTATATTTTCAAAATCTTATGACATAAATTAAATTTCAATTGAAAGGAGAGCGAGAGAGCAAAGGGATTCCCATAACAGCTTCAAAAATCAAGTAGTGTTTTCCAATGGAATGAAGAACTTCATAACGTTAACAGTGTTAGTTAGCAAATCTGTCATAATCAGTGAATACTGATTCTTAGACATTCTGAGTAAATGCATTTTGTAAATGCTGTGCTATACAAACTTCATCTATGTTTATAAATTAAGCAGTTTATTGTACATAGTGTATCTGTCATGTAAATACCGATAAAACATATGTACATTCTATTTATGTATAAATATTTCTTTAATACTCACAGAGGAAGTATTTATTTCACTAGCACATTACCTTACCCCCTTTCTTCAGAATATATAAGTCCATCAGCCACATTATCGGTAAAACATTTTCCATTGTTTTAATAAGGTAGTTCATTTCTTTTTAAAATTAACTAATCCTTGGTTTAGTACACAATACTTTGATCCTTTTGCAATTAAATAAAAATTAAGGTTTGTTTTTGTTTCAGATGTGTAATGGAGAAAAATGAAGAAAACTGTATTAACACTGAAGCTCAAACCTCAAGATAAGTACGTCTTAAAAATTAGTCCTGACCCATATAAACATTACAGTGTCATTACTGAATAAGTTTTTTCAGAAACAGATTGTACTATACAAAAATATTTGAGTTTCCAAAACAATGGCTCAAATTAAATTGGATGATTTACTTGTAAAGAAGAAAGAAGCTCCCCAAGTACTAGACCTCTCCAAATGTGTAGTACAGACAAAGGAAGATTTCAAAAAATTACTTGACAGAGTACCTGAATACAAAATACGCCCTGAAAAGGTGAGCTAATCATAATTTAGTAAAATGCTAGTAATCATTCATTAACTTTTATCATTGAATGAGAAAGGGGTAAGTGGAAGAATATTTTGAGTGGAAGAGGGGTGAAGAGGAGCCATCCCCAAACAATTTTGAAATTGAAAACAAATCAGATCCCTGTTCTTTCTGATTAAATCAGAACAATAGAATTACCAACAAAAAGGTTGAGTCATTTAACATTGAGTCTCACTCATAAATATTTTACAAATGGGTTGTTTGTAATTCACTGTCATCTTAGCCAAAATGTACACTACACTCTAGTAAGAATGGCCAATGAGTGGTCATTTTTACTACAGCACAAAATTACATATGCGTTCCAACCGCAGCACTTATTTCTTAAACGTAAGACACATTTTGTCACAGGTTAGGAACAGAAGAGACCACTTAAAAAATAATTGTAAACATACAATTCCATTACATTGTTTCAGGGAAATATTATGTTATCTTCATCCCTAAAACCAATCCCCAGAGGAACAGTTCGGTTTTCTGTCAGGGTTTTCCTTCCCTTAGCTTTTGAAGATCCCTCCTCCCCCTACAAGGCAGCAGGTGGGATGAATGTGGAGGGGTATGAGGAACGATAGGTCGGTGTGGGACATTCTTTGTCTGGAACCTCCACTGAGTCCCCTCCGGCTTGGGAGGTCCTACCAGTAGCTACGCTACCGCCGGCATAGCTCTCAGCTTCATTGTAACACGCAAACCCTCTTCACCCACACGGACAGTACTACACAAAGGTGGTGTCCCCTGGGAGGGACACAAATTCATTCAGAAAACCAAATTTTTCACTTGTGTATATGCAAAACAAAATGACGAATCCAAAGGCAGTAACTGTTTTTCTGCAATTTTTTTTGTACTCTCCACAGCTATTAGAAGTCAGGGGTCTATAATAATAAAAAGTCGATTGGCCATAGGCCATTGTAAGCTAGAAAAAGTTCGAAAACCTTCTGAAATCGCTTTGATTCGACTCTTTCCTAATTACCTCAGTAAATGTTAAAATTAATAACAATCCATTCGAAAAAGTTAATAATTCACTTCAATTAGAAAGTTTATATTATCCTGTACTTACATAAACTATTCAATCCAAAGTTATGATTTTTAATATTCCTTACTATTCAGGCCTCCTTATTTACAGAATTTGGAAACTCCCATTCCCAAGAGTCATTCCGGGTTTTTAAAAATTTATTTAATCCAATTATTTTTCTATTACAAATTTGCGTTTTTCAATAACCAAAGCTCTTGGTATTATTCACAGGTTTTCATAATTTTACGATCCATACCAGTAATATAAATTCATAATTATCCGTAAAAGTTTCATATTTCTCTCAGGAAAGGAGAAATCAATTTTTTTATCTTCTATGATAGTAATTATCTTCAATGACAAACTTTGGGGATGAAAGTTCGAAAAATATAAATGTTTATTGTAACTTTCATTTTGGAGTTAATTTAATACAAACGTTGTATATGAAAAAAGGTTAAAAGAATTCTCACAACGATAACTCATTTACTACAAACATTTCGTAATGAAAACGGAAAGGTCTCCCCAAACAATCGCACTTCAGTTTCGAGATCTCAAGACCAGGAAAACAGAGTTCTACCCTCAGTGAAACCCGAAGTCCCGTTTCACGCGACATAATTAGTTGAATTAATTAAGTTGCCCTGTTGCCTGAAGTGCGATGGCATTTTTTATATCGAGGCAACAAGTGGCTTACTTTCGAGTTGGGAAGCTTTACACCAGCTCAAAAAATAGTAATAAAACGAGGAAGCAACCAACTGGTTGAGTCAACTATACTATTTTCATACGAAAGTGGCGTTTGAGGCCATAGGACACTTCCCCAAACTCTGCTGATCCCTTCACCCCTAATGAGCACATCGTTCTGCCCTTCCGGGGTTCAGTTCTTAATGTCCGTTTACACTATACAAGCTTCACGACTAACTGGGATTATTGGACCTTAATAGTCGGTTTCTGGGGGCCAGATTCTTTTGTTAAAGACATTACACCGGTAATAGGTACTGGTATGAGAGAATCTTCGACGTTTTGAAGATTTCGACAAACTGAAGCCCTCTCTGGCCGTAAATCAATAACCGCACTAATAAAGGAGAAGTAACTTTTACTTCGAGAGTAAGCAAAAAGTAGTGAAAACGGCTACTAATAAACATTGAATAACTCATGTGCGAAGTAAGTGGGAAATAGCTACCATGACAACCGCTAAACCACGCAGACCCCAGGTTTAAGCTCAAAGTAAGGTCGAAAGAGTAGTCTGTGGGTCGAAGTAAACAAAAAAATAGCAACGTAACCTCAAATTGTACGAGTGGTTATCGACGACATATTTCATTGGTACTCTCATTGAACTGAATCTTCAGTTCCTTGCATGCAGATCGTAAAGCGTAATGCTGTTTAAAATTATTATTCCTGGAGTGATTTCCCATTTTGTCGAATAAGAGTTTTAATAGTGTTTTTTTTTTTTTTTTTTTTTTTNAGAGCCCACTTTAATAGTGGGGTACGTACAATCATGTAAATAAATCTTAATTTTACTATGTTGTTCTACAAAACTCGAATTATGACATATCGAGTTCTACATACTCGAATTTATAATGTAGTTCCGTATTGTGACCTGTAAGTTGGATAATTAAAATATCAAATAAGCTTTATATTTTCAATTGAATTTGCTAACTTCATGCTTTCGTGTATCCTTGAGACTAATAATCACTTGTATTTACGTCAAACAATGGCAATCACCCATGTTTTTTCTTTATATTATCTGTTTATTTATTTCTCGGAGGAAACCTGTAGTACCAATGTTACGCCGAGCTTTTATTAATACGGCTGTGGTGTTAAGCAGTATCCCACACCTTCCCAGCGACCCATGCTACCTGCGTTAATGGTTCATGTACTGAGTTGTCTGAAAATTTTATACCGACTTTCATATTTTGTTATTTTATAAAAATAATATTATTATTTTTTAAATCTACGAAAAAAGTTTAATAAAATGAGTCCAAATTCGACCCTCGTGCGACAATTCTACGGCATCATTGAAATTAAATAATTCATCTTAACGAAATGAAGCTTCAATTTTTACTTGTCTTGAGATATCATAGGAAATGGAATGAAGTGCGTCATACAACATACTAACGAAATGTTTTTAGAAACAAATAAAACAAACTTAGCATGATTTCTAAATATTGACAATTTTTTTTCCAAATACATGTAAACAGAATATGTTAGATAATTAATGATAAGTTGACAGACTACTCTAATCTAAAACAGAAACACAAATATTTTTCTTCCACAATGCTGCGTCTCTAGACTAAATGAATATAAACAAATGCATTTATATCGAATAATACTCATCTGCCAATTTCCGACATCTTGACATCTACAAATGCCAAGATTAGGAAAGTTCTGCAAATTCCTGTAAATAATAACTCATCAGACTGGATAATTTCTACTGTTTTAGAAAATACTACCAACATGTGATTAAAATTTGTGGGAACTTGTCTGAAATGAAATGATTGAAAACAAATCTTAAATATCTTGGTTTAGAAATACCGCTCATTTGTCGTGTTCAGACTCGTTTTCCTTGTTAGGGTTTGTAGAATTCAAATATTATCGAAAAACTTTGGTAAAGTAAAAATGTAACATTTCTATTTTTACACCGCTGACATTTTTGCTGGTTTCTCACATTTTTCTCAAGGCCCCAGAAAAAGAGAAGGGGTTTAGTTTACCAGGAAACAGTTTGCGTCGTTTGGACACGATGCGACGTCTCTTTGAAGTCTACAGGTAGTAGTTTGAACATGATTTATAGTGTGAACACCGCTTTAGACACCTACTGGACCCAAAAAATGAAAATGTTACTTTATTATTTAATGTTTCATTGCCATGATAATGTAATATTTATATTCTATATTAAACTACGAATAAAATGATTTCAAATACAGTATGACTACGATAAAATTAAAAAGGATGGGATCAATGGAAGAAAGAACCTGTCTTGAACCCTTAATTTTGTCGTATTTGTAAAGTGCTTAGAACCATATTCTTTGAAATTGTACATTGATTGAAAAATAAAATTAAAATGGTAATAAAGCGTTAAATAAAAAAGTAACATTAACAATTTTTTTGGTCCAGTAGGTGACTTAGAACCTAACCCTGGATAGGTCGAACGGCGTGCTTATTGGGGGTGAAGGGGCTAGCACTATATATCGGGGAAGTGTCCTAAGCTCCCAAATGCCACTTTCGTTTTAAAAAAAGCAGTTAGGCTGAGAACATGCGTAGCACTTGTGGCGGGAGAGTTGACCGAGTGTGAAGGGGGAAAGGATTATCATATTATTCCCATTATATCCCTAAAATCCCTGATCTCCGCCGAAGCAAACAATTATTGAACCAACTAGTTGCCTCGTGAGAATCTAACCTAAAGAACTGTCCAGGTCTGTTAATGGGGACGGTTTAGCCTTTTTACACTTTTTTTCAGGTGCGCCATGAAGAAATAAAATTAAAAGAGAAAGACTTTTCATTTAAACCTCAGAAAAAGGAGATGCAGCATCAGAATGACTATTCTTATGCAAACCCTGTTCCTCCAGATATGAGATGTGTTGCACTCGAAGATCTCAGCCCTGTGCAAATAGATTGGAAGATGCTTACGTCTGTGAGACCTCGTTTAAAACAAGAAGAGGAAATGTTTTCAAGGTTAGTACACGTTTATACGAATAAATAGAAGTCACGGGTTTCTTGAAGTTATCTTGTTGTATAGAAACCACCAGATGAGTTGAAGTACCTCACTGTGATCGTTACTACTAAATCACCCATCAATACATAATTCGGAGGCAGTAAAATTTCCCAGTCACCTCGATCGCCTGATCTCTCTCCCTGTGATCAACTGACCTGTGGGGTACATTGAAGGGTCTGGTGTACTCAAATAATTCTCACACACTGGAAGAGCTACAGGAGAACATTGAAAACACCGTTGCTGCTATCCCTCAAGCAGAGCTCCTATGCGTGTCTCATAGTTTGATAAATCGAGCGCAGCGTCGCATCGACATCAACGTGGCAATTTACAGTATTTTCTGTGATGGTCAGTTCCCCTGTAGCTCTTTATTAACAAGGGTCAATTATGTGTCAGTCTTATAAATATTAGTTAGGATATTAGGTATGTTTATTTGTCCATGAAAAGCTCATAAACCCCACAATTAATTGTACGATAAAGAATAGTTTCATGAGGGCTTGTGCTGGGTTTTTTTCAGATTAGTGAATATGGGGAAGTTGCATCTTAGTACATCCGCCAAAGAAAAACATTCAATTGGACCCAACACCATTAAAAAAAGTAAAAATAGAGCTGGAATTTTAGAAACCAGAGCAGAAATGTGTCCTGAATGTAGTGAAGAGTTTTGCTCGGGAACTAGCTGTGGAGAATTCCTGTATGACAGTTTTTTGAGGATAGACGAACTTACTAGACGTAGTATGGAGAATCCTGTAAGTAATGTAGGTCCAGCGGAAAAAGGTAAATCAAGTAAGAAAAAGAAAAAACGAATGAAAAGTAACAAGAGGAAAAAGAAGGGAAAACAAAGGAGTGTCAAGAGAAAAAGCCAAAAGGAAGACAGCGAATTATGAA
This sequence comes from Laupala kohalensis, assembly GCA_002313205.1. Classification (NCBI taxonomy): domain Eukaryota; kingdom Metazoa; phylum Arthropoda; class Insecta; order Orthoptera; family Trigonidiidae; genus Laupala; species Laupala kohalensis. Next base: position 343,074 of record NNCF01128255.1, read on the forward strand.
CTCTGTGTGTGTCGTGACTTGACAGTAATCAACGAAACAATAAATCATAACAAGATTTTTCCGACAACTATTGCTATCCATTAACTCTTCTTTGAATTTCATTCTACGCTTTCAAATGTCCATAATGTCTGAAATTGTATTAACAATATTTTAAAGATGTACGTAATATTGCTGAATGGTTTCTCCCTACCTTATGTGCTGTATTGATTATTTAAGACTTACGAATGTCTGTGTAATTTTGGTGTATAATTATTGCTGCCGAAATTTGTAAGATAATAAAGGAATAATTATGGTCTTTTGTTGGAAATAACGTAGCCTTCAACATATCACAAAGTATATGTACTTAACGTAAGCACAGTCAAAATAGCAAAATATTGTTAGTTTAAAGCTTATACTTAAAATATATCAACAAATAGATATTATTTAGTTCAAAATACTATTAAAACTATGCATAAAGAAGCATAATATTATAAGATATAACTTTAAAACTGACCAGAATATTGCATAAAATCCCTGAACAGGGTCGCAGAGAGGATTTCGGGAGCCTAGAACAGATTTTTAATGGGTTCCTCTTCATTCTTGGTACAATCGTTTGCCACAGTTTCACAGTGTTTAGCAATCAATTAGCATTGTCCTTTCATCTGCTAGACAATCTCGTAACTAAAGGTTCAAGTTCTATGCGAACTAGCTTTTCTCTTCGGTACATTATTGTACCCCGGCCCATTTGGTATCTTTTTGCTGCTGTGGATTGGTGGCTACAATTGTTTTTCCCTGTATAATTCGAACATCAGTATTTATAAATACATATTTACTAAATATAAACGATATAAATAAACGATAAAAATATTTGTAAACTTCATTAAAGTTTTCTTATTTGTGAAATAGAAAAATATAATGTCCGATCTTACAATGATAATTTAAAGCCAGTTTTAGGAAGTTATTTCGTGAATTGATGCAACAATTTGAACTATTTGTCAAAATTTATGGTATCAACTGTATATAAAGAGTAATTAACGTAATACTAAAAAACTTTTTTAAAAACAAGTTTGTATTTACCACGTTCTAAAACCAATAAAATTATTTTTGGTTTGTATTAAGGTAACGCAATATCACATGCTAATACCTCCATACATATTTCATGCTAGTAGATCCTAATAAAAATGAAGGTACTTTCTATCTTTATCGCTGAAAATAAATAATATTTGATGTTGAATTATTTGTTTTCGAAAAGCTTGTCGCACGAATTGTAAAGAAAATACATACTTCGGCAAGTACTTACTAACCAACCAATCACTATCCTATGAAATTAATTGATATCTACTTTTATGATCTTTACGCGCGACAAGCCATATTCAATAAGTTACGTACGTGTATTGGGCTTTCCGGTTTGTGCCGCGTCTGGTCATAGTAACTTGACGTTTCGGCCGCCATGCTGAATATGATATGCTGACAAATAAATGTCAACTCATAACGATATATGTTCTTTATCTTACACTGTACATTTTAGAACATAAGGTTATGATATGGACTACTACATATAAAACCCCCTCCCCAGATCAATTTCAGTGTTTTGCGTTAATAATATAATTTGTATAACGTAAAGATTGTAGGCCTATAACTACAGAGGGGGCAAAATAAAACTGGCCCCGAAAAGAACTGAGACCTGGTTCAGCATGTCAGGGTAAGTGGACTCAAAGAACCTGTGCCATTAAGCATCAGCAAATCCCCATCAGTGCAGTGAACAGCCGTTACCTTATTTCAAGATAGGTGTTTGGTGCGCAATCTCTGGTTTCCGCATCATAACACGATTCTTTCACTGAACTGTTAATGTTGACCGCTATGTACAAAATCTGTTTAATCCAGTTGTAGAGCAACACACGGAAGATGAACAACAGTATGGATATTTTCAGTAAGACGGAGCAACAGCACACACCGCCTTGAGAACCTTGTCACGAGTGCATGAGTCATGGTGAGTTGAGAACAGTCAATTTCTTTATTTCGTTTCTACAATCTGTATAATAATTTACACCAGAGCTCTCCAATTTATCTTAGTCCGCGGGTGTTTTTCTATACGCTTTCGAGCGATCGGGCGAGCACGGAATGGGGTTCGGCAAAATGGTGTCCGACGAATAAAACGTGTAATATTTATTTATTTGTAACGCGGTATTTTGATTCTCATCGACAAATTCATATTATTTCAAGTTGAAAAAACTTAATAGTATATTTCTTTATGTTTAAAAAATATTTTTAATGTTTTATATGACAATACAATATTTTCGTGTGTAATGTACGATGGGGTAATACCTAACACCAATTTTCTATTTTCGCTCATCGGACATGCCCCGTCAAATGATGATTCTGAAATCATTAATTTGTAAGACAACCCCCACCCAAACGTTTATTAAACTATATATAATAAAATTGTAGAAGATAAGGAGCAGGGAATCATTACCCTCTGTGACGGCGAGATACCACGTCCTGCCGTTTTACGAACTACAATAACATCAAAACAATTTAATCATTTTCATACTATTTTTTTGGTTTAACACAGTTTTAAACACAACGTTTCATCAGTGGGCACAGTCCTCATCAGGTGACTAACAAGTTTTTCATTTATAAAACAAGCGTTTCAAAATATTGTTCGGAAAATAATGATTTTTTTTCACTGAAGTAGTTACCAAATGAACTATTTTCTATCATATAATTTCTCTGAACTATAATATACTGTCCCCTCCGTGGCTACGGAGTCAGCGTGATCGCTCGTCACCAAGTCATCATTCAATTCCCAGGTTGGGCAAGATAAAATTTGTTGCTTTTCATTTCCATGTCTCAGTTTAAATGGCTCTGATGTACGACTCTGCGGCTAACAACCGCAGATGTAATACTAGGATACAGCGATCTGGATCCTATCTAGACGCTGTTCCTCAGATCTCGGTAAAATTCACGACGTGTCTAGTGAGTAAACTCACACAAAAACTAAGCCTTACTAGTACTCGTCATTCGTTGTCCTAGTTGACCGAAACGACATACATACATAATGTCACTTTTAACTGTCTGATATTAATTTAAAAAATTTCACGAAAGTGTTTATCTGTCAGAAACAAAAAGAATCTCGCACAGTAACTTTCTAATGTTGCATTCTAAATAAATATAAATCCTATAACAAATAGTCGTAAAATAAACTGTATTCCCATAAAACACGTCCAAAGTTGAAAAAAATATAGAAATTTAAACACAGGAGTACAAGTGAACACACCATTCATTATTATACCTTGTTCTAGCTTACACAATTGTCTCCATGTAATCGTTACAGAGTGAGAGATGCATAGAGGTAAGTGTGGTCGTAGAGGTAAGGGTCGTCGATTTGAAGGAAGGGGTACTTAAATGATTTATACTACACTTCGAAAAAGGAGTTAACTTGAAGACGGGATATTTATAAACCAAACACTGAAACGAAGAATGGCGGAAAATGATTTAATAATTTGAAAAGGAAAGATTTAATTTCAAGGAAGAACATTTCTTTCACAGAGTTTCTCGTGTCCATTACAAAATTTCAATTTTCGCTAACAAAGGAAGTTTGAAACTCAACAAAAGCGTCCTAGGAGACAAAGGACGTGGCAGGAATTCCACAGACATTCGTGCTTGCTGCTTCACGAGGATATGATCTCAAACTGTTAAAGTCCCATCAATTTCTTAACACTCCTAAATATTTATTCAACAATGATAGCCTTTGCGAAAAATCACCAAAATCAGTACGTACTGTCTTCCGAAACAGAAAGTAAATACAGGTGCTGGAATGATGAACTTGAAGTTCTTTCTTCTGAAAATTTTAAAAATTTATGTTGTTAAATGTATTCTTTAATTTAAATGCAGTTAAAGAAACGGTAATTGTTCATCGAATTCAACAGAGGACGTTCGATACATTAGGTGATTTCGCTTAAGAGTTGTATAAACGAATGGTATTATTTAATCAGGCAACTTTCAGAAGAGTTGATATTGTTCTTGATGGATACAACGAGTTTCCTTAAAGTTTTCTGAGTCGAAATTGCAGTCCCAGGGACATTCTCTTTTTTACATAACTATAGTACGTCAAACAACGAAAGTTCCATCATATTGCAATGATATTTTCTTTAGTCCAGAAAATAAAATTCAGCTGGTTAATTTTTTGTGTAAAAGTGTTCTTGCAAACATTGGTGAAGACAATGAACGTATGTGGAGAATCTGACGGCCACTCAAGGTACTACAACCTACAGGGATCAACATTCACCGGTCGATGATCTCAAATCTGAACAGGTGGATGCACACTCGCGAATATTTCATCATATATTTCATGCTGCTGAAAATACTATTCATAATTATAATTATGATATAATAATTCGCAGTTATGACACAGATAATTTTATTCTTAGATCTTATCACGGAAAGATTTGTCAATATTCAACGTTCACGAGTTATTATTTAGAAGATCCCTGTAAACGCGCTTCTTGGCATGCCATTAGCAGTTGAGCATCATGGAAAGTGAAGTGATACCTACAACGCACGTACTTTTAGAGTGCGACACACCACTCATTTGGTTAATAAATAACAAGATTAAAATAATTTTTCTTAGAGTTTATCATCCGAGCACTGTCAAGGTTTGGAGACAGTCAACCAATATCCCAGAATTTATCAGATACTGAAGAAGGTGGCACATGTTTATTGAGTAATCAGAGGTATACAGCGGACGAACTGACACACAAATACCTTTCACAGAAAATAGGTTTCGGGACAAATTTGTTCCACACTTCGGATGGGCTAAAACTACAATAATAACGGGCTGCGCCCCAAGAAGAAGGCAAGTTATACGAGATTATTACTACTAATAATTAACCATAATATTACCAATTAACTACTAATAATTTGGACATGAAATAGAAGATATCACATTTCTCACCCCCCCCACACACACACACAATCCCAACTACCTAAGTTAGAACTTCACAACCCATCATGCCATACCGTTTGTTCTAGAGGGAAATATCTTGAAAAACAATGCCGCAAGAGTGCAGGATTGTCGTCTGTCTCCTGCATCAACTGCACGATAATATCATGCCAAATCTGTTAATTGTATTTCCACATATCATAGCGGCAGAGCGGGTAAGAGGGTATTGGGTGCGTCTGCACCCATCTCTCCAGGTACCCCCTTCATAAGATGTGTCTGCACGGTGTAAGCATGGGGTGCACCAACACGCGCAAGCAGATGTCGCACTGAAACAGAGGATTGCGCCCTACTTCTCTCCCATCTGTTTCATCAAAAGCTTCATCAATAATACTGGTGCCGGTCAGATTAACTGCAAAAAATTCAAACACACTATCAACGCAGAAGTTCTCGTAGCCTGGCAGTGGAGGAGATATAATTACGAACGTAAATACATGTACCTCCGTGGGGATTTTTTCCTTTAAAATTTTGCCGACAGTAAGAACTTGCTAAATAATAATTAGAAATAGCAGTATCATTGACGTTGTTAGTTGAATGCCAATGTTCTGTGAGGAATAGCAAATCCAATGGATTTTCGTGTACCAGAATTTCAATGTCTGTCAATTTGTTCGAAAGTGATTGGACATTATGATGAAATATAATTATTTTCTTTTCGCAAAGAGTTTGTGATCTCGAGAAATGAAATCAAAGTTAGATTGTGGGGGGGATTTGAATTTGGTACAGCTTTTAGTTCCGGATAAGTCTGCACACTGCACCCGAACGCGATTGTCACCTTCGAGTACCTCATCGTACTCTTGAGCTCAAGTTGTATCTGTGTATTGGAGCGGGAGGAGATGTGGATGTAGGAATTGATGAGGACGTGGGAGATGAGGAAGCAATAGGTGAAAGAACGGGGATAGGGGAAGTAGGTGTGGAGATAGGATGAGGTAGGAGCAGGAGAAAGTGGAGGAGAAGATGATGAGGTAGGAGCAGGAGGAGGTGTAGGAGTGGGTAAAGGGGCAGGTGGATGATGTGAGGTCAGATGTGAAGCTAGGAGAGAACCGAAGTGATGTTTCCCAAATGGTCTCAGATGTAAACCGTGCTGGGTAAAGTCCTTGGCAGTCAGATGTAGTTGCAAATCAAAAAATGTAATTTTTGTGTCTGCCAGGTGGTTTTAGGGAGATGTTTGACATGTTAATTTCGTGATTCATTTGTGGAACGTTGAAACGTGTAGACAGGCTTGAGAGTATTATGTTTGTGTGCTGAGGCCGTTTTTAGTGTTTTACATGTTCAGAAGCGTTGAAATGTCCTCCTACGTTTATATCGTTCTGCCCACCTATGATGTTTACTGTGAGTACTTTAGTGTAGGTGTCCAGTTCTCGAATACCTTAAGCCAAACGAGCATTTGGCTTGAAGACATCGGAAACTGAGCACTGGTTGGGAAGTAATCCACGCAAAATGGAAGACATGTGACGACCGTGCGAATCAAGTAAAATGAGAACGATTGATTTCTGGATGGAAGTGTTGGCTTCATCTCTGGGTAGTACTACTTTACGTGGATTTGGGCGCTTGTGCTTACCAGTGCGTGGTTTGTGAACGAGTTTAGGTACTGGACGGGAAGGGATGAAACGGGTAGGAGGATTAGGTAGGGTAGGAAAATGGGATTGACTGTAGATCAACCGCCGATCGTGTTCTTATACACTTCTTCCAGCGCACTGATCCGTGTGTCAGTACAATGTACCAAGTCATTGTACGCCTTCTGAAGATCAGCTTTGAATGAGTTGAGGAATGTGATAGAGTCCATTGTTGTGAGTTGGTTAGAAACTTAACGACAAAAGCAAATGAGAATACGCGAAAACTAACAACTAACACTGGATCAAGGATATTAGTATAATAATAAATTTATCACTACAGATGTTACAAATGAGATATTAAATAAATAAATAAATAAACCGACGACAAAAATGACTGAAATAATAGAACAACAACTGGAGGTTAATTAATTCGACATTAAGTACTCTATACTATGTTAAAATGCAAATAAATACCAAAAATTCAAGAAAAACGAATTGAAAGATGATGAAATAATTCTATAGAATTATGACGACGAAACTTGGGTGCAACAATGGGGCAGTGTTTCTTTGAAAGTTTAATTATTATGTGATAGAATATGCACGAGAAAATCTAAATGCATCGTAATGTTTACTCTTGATGCACCAAGAAACTAAATTAATGATTCCGTTTGTATTTACGTAAAGTTTATCACACCTTTGATAGACACTTGAATGAAAACAATACGATGTATGTTAGGTCCGTTAGGCTTGATAAAACATTTATAATGTTTTTTTCCACTTAACACACACAAAACAAACAAATTTTTACACTACGATAAAGGTAGAACTAAATACAACTGAATCACAACAACTCGAGAAAAATATAATAATTAGGAAGATTAATCTGAAACTCATTTACAAACGTAGCTAACGCCAGGAGTAGGCTAGCCAAATGTGATTTATTAAAAGCAACTTAATTTAACAAACGTTCGTTCAGAAATGCATCAAAGTGTTATCAGTTAATATATTTTATTTATAATAGATTGCAAACCCAAACCTTGTGTTAATTGTTATCTATTATTTGCCGTGACAAATTATATATTATTTTAAGTGATTCAGCTGAGTAACTTGAAGGTTAGAGCGACAGTCATTAATACAAATTAGTGGTGAAAAGCAGTAATCGATGAATGAAATCGCTTTAAAGAAAAATATCACAAATATATTTTATTTGGTATTTTAGGTTATATTACAGCTCATCGAGCAAGATATTTCGAACACTCCTCTGATTGTCACAATGTAATAACATTTAACAAACAATAATGTCATTACGTTCATTTATTCGTATTACTCTTTTGGTTAATATATCAGCGCTAATTGCTAATTGTCTTCGATGAACAATCTTTGCAATAACCACGACCTTTTTCCCGAAATGTCAATGGACGCGCATCGGAACATCATAACTGTCGCGGTAAAATGCATCGTGCGAAGCCAACACGACAGGACAAACATCACATCTCTCTGGATGACAGGCATCAAAGGACATTGGAAGCAAAAATACCATGCAATATTGGAGTTCACAACGCATCGTGTGAAACGAGCTTAATATTGACATTAAATAATGAAGCATATCACGATAATGTGAAAGACGTCTCGAATTATTGATGATAGGACGGGTGCGATGGTAGAGTGAAGCCGCAATCGACCAAATGAAACATTTACCGTCATTGATCTGTTCATTAATTAATCCTTGTTTATAATGTTGAAAGATTGGTGGCAAAGCAACATAAGCTGATCCAACGTGATTGGAATCGACGAGGTGAATATCAATATGAAGCAAGAGAATCTTTTTCAATGTTTTCCCGCTGTCCCGCTCATCAAAACGAGCATTAATCGGGTCCACAATATTCACAAATTGCTCTTCAAGACCTGTATCACGTTTTGAAAATTCCCGCGCTGGAGAACATTTTTTTGAAGTTTGAATGCGTTCATATTCCGGCGAGGATCGTTTCTCGATGACGAATTTACATTCCAAACACGCTGCAATTTTATAATATGAGTCGGGTAAAGAGTACATTTTTGATAGAAATGGCGCTTGTCATGCACGAAGGAATTTTAATGTATGTTGAATGAGAAATGAATTGAGACACTTCCTCGCAGCACATTTTTAAGGTTATTTCCCTCTGGGACCACTGAAACACATCACGAGTATGATGAATGACAGAAGAACGTGACGCATTTGCAGCATACGTAATGACACTGGGTTGCCATGCACTGCAGCGTGAAACACTTACCTCCTTCTGTCCGCTATTCCCGTTCATAATCTCTAGCCCACCAGAATTTATTCCCTAAACGTTGGTGAATGCTCGGAGCGTTGTTGTTCGTCTGAAACAACAAACATGGAGTGCATCTAAAAATATCAAGCTGAGATTTTAAAGAAACATTAAATTGAAATGAAATTAAAGCAATGTCACCAACCGTTTAAATAAAAAAACTCCCTCAGGGATTGCGTGCTCGAGGATTGCATCGTGGGTTGAAAAATAAACATAAAAATTAAACTACACGAAAATGAAAAAAATTGAAAAATAAAATTTATCATAAATTGCTGATAAAAGTTACCTGACATGTAGAGTCTCAGCGGATTCAAAATTTTTAGTAGAAGCTCGCGAAAACAAAAAAGTAAATACATAAATGAAATATTCAAATCATAAGAGAGTGATGTGAAAAAGTTATGACTTACACGTTAGGTTCTGTTAAGTTGCCTGCTGGTGGCTGTGGTCTCACATCTTGTATTTCATCATGATCCGCGCTAAAACAATAAAAAAATTAATAAATAAATGGAATATTCAAATTATAAGAGAGAGAGACGTGGAAAACAATTAAGACATACGTGATAAGTACCAACAATTTGCTTACTGGTTGTGTTGTCTTTAAATCTGCCCACGCATTGAATTCTACCACTTTACCTGTGGGTTTTCTATCGCCTCTGAGACAAGCTACTGCATTTCAGAGAAAGAAACGAAAAACAACGTCGTTCACACTCACGTCATCATGGTTACGAATCTTCTATCGATTGCAACATCTCTTCGGACATTTTGGTACCTGAACATAAGCTGACACTTCACTTGCGTTTCACACATTCATTTATGATGTTGAAGAAGGATTCAATGGCCACAACCATGATAAACTATGTGCACATTGTTAGAGATATTGTTCATTAGGCGCCCGATATCAAAATTCCCCCAACCATTATTTCCGGTGCGGCTGCGCGTTTTCTAAAATTACTAAACCGTGACTTCCGCAGGAGATGTGCCACTGGAAAATGCGCAAACCATTTGTTCCTGTTCTTTACAGAAATATAAATTGACACTAAAAATGTATCAATCTCAAAGCTCCCGTTGCACGAGAAGAATAAGGAAGCAAACATAGATTTTGAAAACATCAAGACTGTTTGTTTGTGGAATTCAGCCGCATGCAGCTCCAAATAGTGGTAAACAAGTTGAAACATGTTAATAAGGTTTCGTATATGCAGCAGCACGCAGAGCATTGTCGAGTAACCTGGAATCTTCACGGCGTGCACATCACTGAAAAAAATATATAATGACATATCATCATCTCATGCGTGAGTACTCTTAATTACTCTCTTCAATACCAGTTTCTTAACTTTTAATAACGAACTGAGTAGACGAATTCATCGGTAAATGTGAAGTTTTCTTAACTTTTAATAACTCACTGAGAATTCGCTGGCAACTGCAGTGTCCCCCTCACTATCTTCGGATGAGGTGAGCTCTAAGAGATAAGCCATCTCGCGTAGTTAAGACTTTGCAATAAAGTACTATTTCTCTTTGCGCGAAAAACAATTACATGTTCATATCATAAAAATGATATAATTATACAAAACACTAGTATTCATTTTTTCTCTATTACACTTTACATTTACATAAAAGTATACATCTTTCACATTGAAATACTTAACTATTCATTTAATGATGGTTTTTAATACGTGAAGTATGTAAAAAAAAACATTTTAGAGAGAACAATAATCTTAAGGAAGAACCAGAGATGACTGACATATCAAGCAATGAGGCATGAGAAAAATTTCTTCATTCAATTAGAGACTGTACGTGATGTAAATGATAAAGCTTCAGAAAAAGACTTCTTCGAAGAAATGAAGACTGGACGTCCATCAAAGTTACGTGTGAATGAGAAGGGCCAGACTCCCGACCCCACCTTTCTCTCTCCCCACTCTCGACCCCCACTCTCCAGCACCCCCACTTTCTCAAATGAAACCGGAAATATGCCTAAAATTACAAGCTGATTACGAACTAATTTTGAGTTAACATTAAAAATTTTGAGCTCCACCGGAAACTATTCAAGTTGAATTTTAAAAATGGGAGCACGGCTTATCCTACGCATAGTTTGCACCCGCATTTTCTGAAATCAAGTCGGAAACATATCTATAATTACGGGCTAATTAGGAGCTAATTTTGAATTAAAATTAAAAGTTTGAACTCCACCGGAAACCGCTCAAATTAAATTTTTAAATTGGGGGCGTGGCCACGCCGAAATCTAGTAAAAATAGGTTTCATTGGAGGAAAGACATCTTGGTAAAATTGAAATTGGGAGTAATAGGAGCACACAAATAACATATAGTGGGAAATAATGAACATCTAGGGGGGGCGACATAAATCCTGCCAGGCGCTGAAGAATGTAACCCGCACAATTGTTTACGTAAGTTTCTTAATGTTACGTATTACGTGTTTGTACATGAATTGTTCACGAACGGTTAACAGTGGAAATATGTGACTTCTACAAACGTTCTCAGAATAAATTATCTTTCGTTTGATGAGTCGATGACAATAGTTTGTCGTAAAACGAATTGGGTACCCTTTCACGTACTTTGAAGTCGAAAAATGAGTTTTTCCAATTCAGCGAATTAAAAAGAAATGCTGTTTTCACGAGATTATTTGTTGCATCAATAGAGAGTTTCATAGAATGTGAAGTTAAATAGATTTTTTAAGTGGGCATGGCTTGCTATATCTATGGTCAGCATCCTGACTTTCTCAACAGAAATGGGTAAAGTGTTTATAATTACAAGCAAATTTTGAGCTCCACCGGAAACCTCTTAAAACGAATTTTGAAAACTGGTGGTGCCAACTATACGTGTAGTTAGTGCCCCCATTATCTCAAATGAAATTGAAAGTACGTTTGTAATTAAAAGGTAATTAGGATATGTTAATGAGATAATATTCAAAAATTTGTGCTCCGGAAATCCTAATTGTTTATTTAAAAAGAGGGCTTGTCCAGCTGTACGTATACTTAGCACCCCCAGTGAAAGCATTGATATTGTATAAGTATACGTATAGCTGGACACTATTTTGTAAGAAATAATTAGTTTCAATATTTTGAACCGTCAATGAATAAATAAGGAATCACTTATTTTGGTAGTCCTAAAATATACTAAAGAAACGTGGCGCGCGGAACTTCGAGAGCCCGTCCCAATAAATTTAAAGAGGGTGGTTTGGTGTGTGTCAAATATAATAGTGGAAGGAGAAAGGGGAGGAAAGAAACAATCACTGTTTCGAAGCACGTATCCAGGCGCTGCTAAAGTTGATAATAAACATTTAGTTGGGATATGTCGTAAACCCTTGTTAGAATTCTTAAACTCGTAGGCAGGAAGGGACGCGAAAAATAAATGGCCTCGTCAAGTGGAACATGCTGAAATATGAAAACATGTTCAAACAATTCTGAAGGGAGAATGTGGCATGTTTTCGAGATGAGAGGGAAGAAGGGGAAAAATAGCCATCGTTAGAACAGAGCGCCCAGGCGTTGTAGAAAATTGAATAAACAATTAATGGTGGTGTCTCGTAAATCTTTCCGAGAAATGAAAAGAAGCTTAGTTTTGTAAGTTCTAGGAGACACGGGAATACAGGCTTTTGTGAGGCGTCCCGTTTGCATGAAGGAGACTCGTTATAGCAGTTTTCAGGGATAAAAGTCTGTATTTAAGGTTTAAACAAAACAGAAGAAAAGAGGTAGGGGTGGCGATCACACATGTGAGCGCGCTTCTCCATTGATGAAGGAAGGTTAGCGTCGTCTAGCAGACGGGGGATTTTAAAGTGTTATTTGCGGGGACAAGAAATGGATTCCTTATGGCGAAGTTAATAGACCTTTGTGAGGAACTGAAGTCACGAGGGATGTTGATATTAAACTAGATATCAAATATCGAAAAATACCAGACCACTAATGCCAGGAATTTTTAATTATAACACGATCAGTTATTGGTTGGTAAAAATAACATCACAGAAGTTGCAACCAGTAGGAAGGAGTCACGTGAGTGACTAGTTGTAGATGATTGGTTGAAAAGAGCGAATGTCGTCAGCGAGGGGTGGAGAGAAATTAGCCCAACTCAGTAAGAAAGATGGGGATTCCGCTATTTAACATTGGAGCGCAGACGCTTCGAGATGATTATTATTTTTGATTCTTCAGAAGGAGGGTTATGATTTTTATTACGATTTTTAAGAAGTCTGATTATCATTCAGTCGGTCAGCTATTCAGATATACTTCGGTATTCTCTGATAGTTTGTTATAGAGACACTGTTCGTGAGAGACTATTCGAGATGTGCTGTTAGAGATGCACTCAGGCATAGATACACCGTGAGAGACGCATCGGCGTCCATTATTCTAGAATGTTTTTGCAAATTTAACTCATATTAGTGAACAGATAGTTCAATATAGTGATTTAGTGGATTTTAAATATTCTGACTATTGAGATTGGTGAAATCAATCATCACGAGGGCAAAAAGGTGCACTCAATTATTCATCAAAATTCATTTAAAATGGCTTAAATCGAAATCCGACGTTCGAGGAAATTTACGAGTTGCTGGTGCCACTGGAAGCATCCCAGGACCGCTACGAAGGGGCTTCCGAGACGTGAGAAGCACATCAGCGGAGACGAGGTGATAGGCTGCATTACTTCACCTTCCGAGATCTACTACTTCCCGCGACGGTTGGCGCTGAATCACGTGCCATGGTAAGGAAATAATTTGAAGGGCCCTTAATGGCACCTTATTTTACTACTAGTGTGCGACCAAGAATTCATACAGTGGTAAAAGCGCACCAGACACTTGGCGTAATCGTGCTATCGACTGATGTGATAATGAACTATGATAACACTTTAATAATGAACTACGGTAATGTGCCATAAACTTTAAAACATTTCCAAACGGACCCATCCCATATGAGGTTGTAAAGCCAGTGATCATTAAACATGTGTAACTTTGTAGTATTAGTTGCATGCCTCTTTGGGGGAGGGGGTGTTTAAATGGGAATTTGTAACATGAATTGATGTATTCCTGAATTTGGTAAAAATAATTAAACCAATATTTAATGCAAGCTGTGTTTTCTTTGAGAAGGGTTAATGTCCATTCCACGCCAAAGACCGGCCGAACCCAAAACTCCTTTTTTTATTATTAGTAGCAGGAGATTAGTGATTCATCTTGCCGTGTGGACTAGGTAAGTTTCTTTATTCAGGGTGAATGAAATTTTATGTTTAGAATTGGCGCCTAAACGTGGGACCACCCCTTTTATTCCCCATATTTAATTATTTTACAATTGGCGCCGCAACATGTGGCATCGTACTTTCTCATATATTTGCCTTGTGCCCCCATATATCCCTCAAAATTATATATATATATATATATATATATATATATATATATATATATATNATTATCTGAATTACTCAGACACAATTAGATTAAATAAAAAATACGGATTCGGAACTCAGATGCAGATTATCACAATTTTATTTTGATTTCTCAAAATGGACATATTGACATAGAATAGACGTGCATAAATATTTTTTCCCTACAGAACAATTCAGGAAACATCACTCTGCGATTCTAGTGTTACAAATGTTATGCTCATTAAATATTTTCGTGCATTTAGATTTCACAATTTACAGAACCATTAATATTCTTTAAATTTACTGACATAGCATTGCACGTTATAAGCTCTTTAGTTAATTTAAACGCAGAGAAAACTCAACAGTTCATCTAAAATTATTCTTGAGGTTCTTCTCTCTTCTATAAAAAATTTACATTTATGAAAATCTCTATGTCGATGGGACATTCTCTTAGTACAGATACTTGTACCTCATCGAATTACAAACATTGCAAGTCCCTATCATTTGAAGCCACATCAATTAAGTTTTCGTCTCAGAGACAGATACTCACAACCCATTGAACTTCGTCGAAATCGTGTGTAGAATTCGCTCGTTCACCTTACAGCTTCCTTCGAAATCGGCGACTTCGTTGCCGATCGTAGCTGACCCCTCCGTACTGTCCACCCCTACTTTGCCGGGCGCGACCTTGACCACGCAGCTTGTCGGTGCTGGTCGCAGGCACGTCGGTCTACCGTACGGCCCTACGGTTCGCGCCTTCTAGCCCGCGGCAAATTCTCGTATTCAAAGCGTACTTTCGTTTCTACCTCACGTCGCGAGTTAACTTTCGTGTTCTGTAACCGGACATTTGGTGCTTCACTTGGAGAGCTTTATACGAGACTCAAAATACTACGTACTCGAAAAAATATCTTTCCAACGTATTCTCGATCTGCTTCGGAGAATGTTACTTCGACTCTGAACAATTCCGCCTATCTCGGACATTCCTGAATAGAATGATCAAGACAAAAAGAACCGTCTCCTTCGGACGGTTTTTTACTAGTGAGAGCTGAAGACGAAGACGAACTGAAGACGAACCGTCTCTCCCGACGGTTTTTCCACAGTGAGACCGATACTTGGGGAATATCCTCCTTCACTCCACGCATCTCCCCACTCCCAGTGCTATCTAAAATCACGCGTTATGACAATAGCCAATCAAGTGTTTACCAAACGTTATGCGCGGCTAACTCCCAAAGGGTGAGTTCACATTGTCTTCAACATTGATATTTGACTTCTGATACTCTTATCTACGCATCGCGCAAGGAAGAACGCGCTCCCACTTGGTGCTACGTTTGAATTTCATTTCTCCCTGGGTTTTAAGTTCTAATTAAACCGGTTTTCGCTGCAATTTTGTTTGTACTTATTTTAATAAATCCTCTAACGATTTATGGTCGTTAGAATATATA
>NNCF01128255.1:358731-402834 GCA_002313205.1 Laupala kohalensis
GAACCAGGGTGTTCTGGTAAGCTTAACTACTACCAACAGAAATAAAATGACTGAAGGTCCATTCATTTGTTTAAACATCAATTACTGCCCTGCTACTTTAATGAAGCCTCACGATGGGCACGTCAATAGTGACGTAATTAAATGGTTGGTGTAGTGGTTAACACTCATTACCAGTCCCACTAAGCACATTTATTTAAATCCTAATGGATGGATTTTATGAAGGGCGGAATTCTGCCCATTTATTAAAATAAAAACACACACATTAAAGGTATAAAATACTTGCAGCTTCAAATAATATTGGTTTTAATGAGCTATTCTACTACATTTCTTATAATTAATTTCTAACATACACATGCTCACATTCCCTTTTCATTCTCCCAAAATCACACGCTTTTAAATTCACAATCTTAGAGCACATTAGTACTGGTGTTTACTGAGTCCCAATACGTTTATCGTCTTCCTGAATTTGCTTTATAAATTTTGGTTTTGCCAACAAAATCTAAACTATTCAGATTATCAGCAGAATGTCACTATCATTAACGATAAAATGTTTGAATACTGAAATTGATAAAATGTATCTTTATCCTTTAATATATATTTGCAATTTGGTCACTATTTAATGAATTGTTAATTATCTATTTGATGAATTTATGTATTCTATTGAATACAAAATCGCTATAATATTAATAATAATGTTTAAAATAATATTTATAAACTCCTCCCTTGATTACGGTCCGCCACTGCACACCACCATTATCCAATTATGAAAAGATTTTTATCACATTCGTCATTTGAGAGATAACTCTGTTGACTTAACAATGCAATTTTTGACAGTTTTGTTCCGTGAGGAACAAGTTGACAAATATAGTGATATGTAAATTAATTCCTCCTGAAGAATGACGAATTGACACTTTACTTTATTTACAACTTTAACTTCGCTATTTTAATTGCTGTCTCTTANCTTGTAGTAAATAAATCCAAAGAAATTAAAGAAAAATATCCCAAGAAAGACAAAATAATTAATTACACAAGCAAAGTCGAAAATACAAGGACGGATTCGCGAATAATAGCAACCAACATGAACAGAACACACGTGAAAGAGAAAAATTATTGAGAACATTATTTGTCCCTTTGTTTCGATATCTGCATGCAGTTGAATCTTGTTGATATAACCAGTACATTTTCTGGAAATTCATATTAAGTAGATCAAACAACATAATTTTCTTCTCTTCATACTTCTGCCCTTTCCTGTCAGACATCCCCATTCTCTGACGGGACGCGGCTTCGACAATTTATCTCCCGAAAAAATTTTCGGATAAATTACTCTGTGTGTCGGCCGACCAATTTATCTGCCAATAAATAGCTAAAATCGTTCGAATCGCTTGTGCATCTCATACGGTCTCTACGATTTATCTCTGCGATTCGACAAACCTAGCGACAAATTGCTCTCATCGACCGATAAATCGTTACGTGTGTAAAGGCTCAGTGAAGTGACACTGAGCGAGTTCACTCGCTGCTTGTGAACTCGTTCAGTGTCATGTTCACTCGCCAACTAGCAGATTGTAAACAAGCTGCGAGAAAAATTGGAAGCCGGGCTACTTTACTCGGTGGCGTGTTGGTTGATTTGTTTGCGAGCAAATTCGCCGTGTCTCATCGTGGTTGCTAGTGAACTAGCTGTGATTATCTCGGTTCCTGGTTTCAGTGTCGACGGAAGTAGTTCGCACGGGAGTCGGTATAGAGTTTTGCACTTTTCAGCATGGTCGCCGTCGATTGGTATTCTCCACTTCCGGTAAAGGCGAAGCCATTTGTTTAGCATTGGTAAATGGTAACCGTACTTATTCCTCTGAAAATACTTGTTCAATACGGTGGTTATTGCCTCCCGACTAATTCCACATAAAATATAGGTCTTTCGTTTCACGGATATCCTAATACTGAGGTCTACGGAAAATCTGGCGTCTAAAACTTCGCCTCCTAGCGAAAGCTGACATACGAAAACATGCAGTTAGCACTTCGAGCAAATAGAAGGCAAGGCCACAAATTACACTATCTTGACAGATAGTGCCACACTATTTGTTTCCTTTAATTCATGTAACTTTTGATATTACATTTCTTTGCCAATTTTACAAATATAAGTATGCAAATAATCACAATGATTTTTACTTAGCCATTGGTTTCCATGTTTTTCACAACCCTATTGATGAAGTGAGTTATTTTTCTCACAAAGAATACAATTTCCCATATCACAGACAATGCAATCCTTTTATATTAATCATTAAGAAAACCAAATAAATATTCTGTGTAAATGATTACTTTTTTCAAAATGTTAAAATCACTTAGCTTTCTTCTTTGCACAATAAAGTCAGGGAGAAACTTCAAGAAACCATATATTCAGAAAATATTTTGATAGCAGAATAGAAGTCATGAAAATTTGTATTAAGAATCATAGGACAAAACACACGAGTACACTTTACATCAGTGTTTTCTGTGCACAATTGAAATAAATCATGGAAATTTGTAAGAATAGTTTAATGACTATGCATTTATATTCTCAATAAGACAAACTTTTACACAGTATACACGTTGCACACATATACAATGAACAGAATATATATGTATTCACATAACACTACAAACACACGGTTCTGTCCATTAACAGTAACACCATGTAATCAGGCAGTTCATGTATTAGCTTGCTAAAGTAGCAGTTTAACCACCATTTCTAAAACACGTCCACTGCTGTAAGAAGACATTTTTCAAATGACTCATTTCTTTTTATTAAGTGAGTATGCAACACATTCAGTATAACATTTGAGCCTGAATCTGGGCATAATATTGGCAAACCTTAATTAACTTATTTTGTCTCAAAACTGTGCCTGGGTTGGATTGCTAGTGGGTACTGAATAGACCCCCTAATTTTTAAACCACCACTTTATTAACTTATGAGGTTATCTGGAGTTGCACCAAAATAGGTCCCTTCATTCGAAATCATTAGGTCGGATGGTTAAACTTTGATTATACCACTGACTGATAGTATCTTGATAGTTATAAAACTTAAAAAATTGTATCTTTATATATAGTTGGAGCTGCACATTGGGATTTATTTTGTGTTTCCATATTAACTTCTACGAAATTCAAACATTTAATTCAACACAAAATTCTTCCATTTTTCTTAACTTCCTTTTGCTCCTCACAATGAATACCATTGCACCATAGAATTCAGTCAAATCCCTGGATATGGATTAACCCGTTTTCAATTCTTGAAAATTATTATTTCGAAAAGTATTAGAGGATACAGAAGGGACCACTGTCATTGCACCCAAATCATTCAGCTCTTCCCAGTGCCTGTCTGAAATTGTAACAAAGAATTACTACGTGGATAGTTCGATAACAGTCAAGATAACAAAAACGCCTTTCAGATAAAATTAGAACCTGACCGAAGTTGCAACAGGCAAAGGTGTCTTCAAAATGCCCCGATTTTAAGGTTAAAACAAAGACTTGTAAGTTATAACATTGAAGGCAATAATTATTTAAGAAAAACGTACCTTTTATTCAGTTCCTCTTCAGCAAGATCGTGGTTCCAAGAGCTGAGACACATTCTTTTAATTGATGAATGGTCAATTTTCTTAGTTGTTGATATTTGTTTATGGTATTTACAATCTTAATAGAGAACCGGAAGTGAACGATACTTCAGCGCTAAGAGTGGCCATTACACAAACTATTTCAACGCAAAGCTCTATAGCTCATGCTTTCAAATAGTAGTTAAAGAGAAAATAAAAGCAGGAATTGAGATATAGAAAAGTGTGCGTAAATCCATGGATAGAAAGACGTGAGAAATACGGTGCATCGAGCAGTTAACTGAAAGACTTGAAGACGAAGATAAGTGCGTGCCGGCTCAGTGGGTTCATGCCAACGAGCTTGCCGCCATTTGCGAAAAGTCCCCAAAGCACCAGGGAAATATTGGGAGGGCTGTAAAACTTTCTGGGAAACTCATTAACAGTTTGATTGTGAGCACTCGCCACTTCGATTGTGTTGTATTGTGTGCAGTGATCAGAATAGAATGGGGAGCAGGTAACACGCAGATCCTAACCCTCTACGCCTTAAAGTGAACGGTTCCTTCACCCAACAGGGTTCCGGAATTTCCGAACCAATGCGCGCAGCCTTCCGCACTTTTAAAATGACGAGACGTACGTCCACCCATTGACGTCCCAGTGCGCACCGTTTTCACGACCATAGGAGCGTCATGAGAGTCCTAGTCCCTGGGAGATTTGTCATGGAGTGCTAGAACATCCTCACTCGGATCTCCACCTCTTCATTAAACTCAAAATCTGCCCCCGGATTGAGTTTTTCAAGTCACGAAGCGATTGCAGTTATAAACATATATTTTGTAGCACTTCCGGAGGAGCATTTCAGAGACGAGATAATGGCACTGCAATACAGCTGGATTAAATTTATAGGTATTTAAGTAAGTTATACTGAAATATTAGAAAACATACTCAATTTCATTAACAAGCCTAGTACTTTTTAGATCAACTTCGCAGTAATGTAAGGTTAATTTTATAGTAATTTATACTGGCGCATGGGACCTTAAGAATTTTAGTCGAGGGAGATGGGTAACAGATGGCCATTCGGTTTAACGTCGAACAATTGGGACGTAACCGCAACAGATCAGGATAGGCAGACTACCGGTGCGATAGTTTTTTCTATCATTGGCGAAGACTAAGACCAAGGTTGCGATTAAACAAACACATACACGTCCCATGGGGGGAGCCTGAAACCCCTACGTGGCGCGTCCCCGGCTGGCGGTTATGGGAACGCTCTGTAAATATACAGGGTACGAGGGAAATAAAATACCTCCCGTGGATCAAACAGGATAAGGGAAGGAACCCTGAAGAAGGCCATACAGAATGGACAGTCTACGTTGCAGAGAAGGTATACCTCAGTACCGGCGCCTACAGGGAGCGAGCAAGCGGGCTTCCAGACGTCGTCAACCAGATACCGCAGTGCTGAGGAGGTGGATCACTTTGTCCCTTCCGCATTCTGTGACAAGTGAGACGAAGAGGATGCGAGCGTGGGAACAGCTTGATAGTCTGATCACGGAGCTGCACGGATTTGCACTGCCAAGGTCAAATGTGCATAACGAGCTCAAAAGGCAGAATACCGACAATTCTCATGTCTTGCACAATGCTATTGAAAACCTCCGGGGTTGTGATGCCGCAGTTATGAGCAAGACACCTGAAGTAGACATCCACTTGTTTACTGGTGGAATAGTGATTAACGCTCTCCGTAGATAGTGCATCCGGGCAAGGAGAAGAGCCCAGCGAAGTCGAAAGAAGACCTCACGAAGAACTGGAGGAAAAGTACAAGGAGGCGCGCCGAAAGCTGGGAAGTTATCAAGTGCAGTAAGGGGAAATGCTGAGATGATTTCCTGAATGAAGTGGATGATGACCCGTGGGGTATATCATATGGGGTAGTCACAACAAGACTGAGAAGTCAGCAAATGGAACTGCCAACTAGTCCTGAGCTCCTGAAGAAGATCGTAACCACATTGTTCCCTCCACGGCCGGAACTTGATTTCTCCAAAGGGTGCTATGAAACAGACGTCATCCCACCGGTAACAACAGAAGAGCTCCCAAAAGGTTTGGAAAAAATAAGGCCCCTGGCCTGGATGGAATTCCAAACATTGCCTTGAAAGAAGCAATCAGTTCAATGCCAGAACTCTTCGTGGACGAGTATAATGCGTGTCTGCAAGAAGGGATTTTTCCAGTCCAATGGAAACAGCAGATTGGTGCTCCGCCCCAAAGGGAAGAAACCTCTAGATCAACACTCATCGTATCGTCCACTATGTATGTTAGATACGGCAGGTAAAATTCTCGAGCTCATTATTCACGGTAGGATTGAAGCCGTAATCGAATCTAAGACGTCTGATGACCAATATGGTTTCCGAAGACGTCGTTCCACACAAGATGCTATACACCAAGTTGTCTCCACTGCCAGAGAAGTATCTGGTAAGAGGTGAAAAGGTGGCACAAAGAAGTATTGCCTCATGATGACATTGGATATTAAAAATGACTTTAATACTGCTAAATGGGACTGCATCATGGATGCCAAGATAAATGTACCGGGATACTTGTGTATAGTGGGAAGCTATCTTACTGGTAGAATCCTCAAGTATGATACAGAGGACGGCCCTAAGGAATATAAAATTACTGGTGGCGTCCCACAGGGGTCATTGTTGGGTCCCCTTTTATGGAATATGATGTATGATGGTCTGTTGACGTTGGTGTTACCGAGGGGAGCCAAACTAGTTGCGTTCAATGCAGACAATGTGGCCCTGTTGGTAGAAGCCAAATAGTTGGAGGAAATAACACACATCACTGAGACAACACTACAAATGATCCGACAATGGATGGAAACTGTTGGTTTGAAGTTAGCAGAACAGAAAACTGAGTCGTTTTGATCACTGGCAGAAAACATGGAAACAATAACGCTCCAAGTCGGAAATCATAACACCATATTCCAGCCATCACTTCAATATCTAGGAGTGATAATTGATGCACGGTTTGATTTTAAGCAGGCAGAGCATGTAAGCGCCAAGGCATCGACGGTCAGAATGACAGTCCCGACTCATGTCCAATGTTGGAGGTCCGAAACAGAAAAGAAGAGCGCTACTGTCATCTGTGATTACATCAGTACTCACATACGGTATTACCATTTGGGCTGATGCGCTTCAGGTAAAAGTATCACGACGCAAGGTGTCTTCAGTCTATAGATTAAGTGCCTTAAGAGTAGCCAGTGCGTATCGCGTCTGAGGACGCTGTTTGCGTAATAGCCGGGATGTTGCCGATAGATGTCCTAGCTGAGGAACGAAAATATCTGTACCAGTGGAAAGGGTCAACAAATTGAACGGAGTTGAGAAAGAATGCGAGAAATGACAGTCTACGGCGATGGCAACTCCTTTGGGATACGTCAACAAAAGGGAGATGGACACATTGTTTGATTTCATTTATAGACGTAAGGATGAATAGGACCCACGGAGAAGTAAATTATTACCAGACTCAGATGCCCTCAGGTCATGGATGCTTCGGGGCATATCTCTATAAATTCAAACATGATTTCTCGGAGTGTCCGAACTGCACAGGAGTCAATGAGGACGCAGAGAACGTGTTCTTTGTGTGACTGCGATTCAACACGGCCCGCAGTGCATGGGAGACTGCACTTGGTAGACGGATGAGAATTGAGAACTTAGTGGAAATCATACTCGAATCAAATAAAGCATGGGAAACGAACTACTACGCAGCGGAAGTCCTTTAAGAACTTCGCCACGCACAAGAAAGGAAAGAGATATAATTCAAGACTTGAATATCCGAGTTATAGCCGATACTACACACTCCCCCCACGATGTAATGTTTAGCAGCAGTCTCACGGGGGCAAAGATGATGGGACTTTTTTTTAGTCGGTAGTGGTCAACATCTTAGTCAGACTTCTATTATCAAAATTCCGGGGCATGATGAAAATTATCTCCCCAATTGTAGTAGAGACCGTTCTAAGGAGTCATCAACAAAGTACGCCGCCGTAAAGTGCCTCATTATTTATGTCAGCGAGTGTCAGGATCAGTTTTATGTGCATTACATTCACTTCTGAATTACAACAATGAATTTGAAATTTTTCGTTTGGGATTTTTGCAAATTTATTTCATTTAGTTTATTTTTAAAGTAAAAAATGCATTGAATATGGCTACTGTACTTGATCGTACATATTTTTATTCTTGTACTTCATGGTCAAACCCCCTTTCCAACAATTTCCACCCATTTTTCTTGGACCCTTGAAAAGTATACAAGTTTGGTTCCATTGTATCTTTAATCATTTACTTCTGGTCCAGTAAATTAGGTTTCATGAAGGACAAGGAAACGTTCAACAAACTGGGTAAGATTAAATTGTAACTTCCACAATGCCAAGTTAAAATCAACTAAATGCAACAATTTTTGTTAGTGACCATTTGAAAACAACAAGTATTTTAGAGAAATAATGAATCATTATTTATGTAAGTTGAATGAAACAACCTCATTTTATATGTTAAAAATAAATTCAAAAAAATTGATTAATTGCAAATTTTTTTTCTTTCAAAATTGTAGTTTTCTGTTATTTGTTTTAATTCATAACATACAATACACAAAAAAGAAATAAGTAAAAATTTACAAAATACACATTTCCAAATAACAATACATATCATTGTCTTTTTTCACTTTTATGTTTCAACAACTGTTTTGCTTGCAATGATATGGCATGATTGACTTTTTAAATTTGTAACCTCCTTCCATACTATAAAATCTATTCAAAAATAAATCTGATTGATCTACATGTCAGTCAATAAGCACATGATAGAAAAAAAAACTGGAAAACCAAACTATTACTCGCAGTTTGTAACTTTTTTTTGACACTAACATTTATTATTATTATAAAAGTGTTTAAAAGAATAATCTAGCAATTTTGTTTCTGTAATTTATTAATTATTTCTAAATGAATTAATAAATCATGTTACCAGAAGGATGAAACATTAGGATTCATTGGAGACACTTGAATTCACCATGTAACATTATCTACAAACTATTGTCCAACTCCAAGAAAACTATACTGAAATCTTGACATTTGGAAATATTAGACTTATTTAAACTATCAGCACAACCTTTGAATCAAAAACAACCAATACAATTTACAATCCTTGTAACAATTTTTAAGTTCTACAAATCATATATTTTACCATGTACATATGAGGTGGAAATACACTTGTACAGACATGTCAATGTTGGGAAAGCTTTCATTCAGTCATTACTTCTTCACCCCCATTTATTCATCCATTCATTGAGCACACACTAGCATGTTTTATGTATAGATGCAAGCATTACAATTTTTTAAAATATACATGATTGTGACTAGTATAATTACATAGAAGTAATATTAAATGAGTATTGAGATGAACAAGAATTCAGTAATTTTTCATAACAATGATAATTAAATACGGAAAGTTCCACTACACAACTCGCTCCATATGCGAAGGTTTTTTCTAATTTCAACGTATGCATTTCTTCATTGGGAGTCCTTGTAGTTGTTCTTGTTCCTAAGATGTTAAAAATACAAAATAATAAAGTAAATATAAAAACTTCAACACTAATTCTTAAAAATGGTGTCCGGTACATAAGATGCAACATTATAGCATGAAAGAAGAAGATAGAACAGAAAGCAGTTGACATCCTTTAACTCCTTCCGAATCTCCAATAGAGAAATAGTGCTAAAAGAAAAAAAAACCCTCCTAAGTTAACATTATTTTGTTAAGACATAAAATCAACATAAATCCAAGAGTATTACTAAGTACTGAAACATATACNCGAAAGAAGAAGATAGAACAGAAAGCAGTTGACATCCTTTAACTCCTTCCGAATCTCCAATAGAGAAATAGTGCTAAAAGAAAAAAAACCCTCCTAAGTTAACATTATTTTGTTAAGACATAAAATCAACATAAATCCAAGAGTATTACTAAGTACTGAAACATATACACTGAATTAAAAGAGTATGGTGATGTAGAAAATAATGATGGGTATACTAAAGAAAAAAGAATGTAATTCAGTGATAAACAACTTATTAAATGAATAGCTGCCACTTCAAATTTCTTTTCCTCCAGAAGAAATTATATTTCACATGAAACACAGTACATGCAATTTACAACATGAGATTCAAACCACTCAAAATAAATAATTCCCTTACAAATTTCTCTGAAGCATAACCAACTTGTTCAAGATCCGTAACCGGGGGCAGTACTTTTTCTAACAAGGTAATCAGAGAAGAGCACAAGTGTTAGCCAACTGCTTTCTTTTCCACTTTGCATATCTCTTCTCAAAAATCCTTGGTTAACAATATACAATACAGTGCACAAAAATGAGAAATCATCAACTCAAAAAAATTAACTACCTAAGCAGATTATATTTACTTCCATAATAATCTAATGACTACAGGTTCTAACATCCAACACCAATTTGGTCATTGCGTCCTCACAAATAAATGTAGAAATATTTTGCAGAAAGGAATAATATAATTAAAAAATGAACAGGCTGAAGTTCCCAACTCTAACTGAACACCAACATTAAAACAAAATTAATCTCCATATTTTATGATTTCATGAAATAGATAACACTGGATACACCCCATGACTCCTTAGTGAGAACATACTGCAGGAAGTAACACAAATTACAATACACTGTATACATAGAAGGAAGCTTTTCACAAAAACCTCATACCGCATAGTGAATGATACAACTTCTTTGACAACTACATAAAACATACTGTCAATAAAAAGTAAAACAAAAGTAATAAAAAACAATCAATGAGAAAACTTTTTAGTTTGTTAACAATTTTTCGCATAAATATTCCTGAGACCACACGAAAGCCTGAAAGGCATAAACGATAATATGTCACGTCTCAAGCTTCTCAGCATTTTGTGGACCAACTATACATCAATGGGAGGAAACTGTTGATGGTGCATTAAGGAGGAAACTATGTCTTGTCACTCAGGCACATCGTCTAATTCTTCATGCACAGTGAAAATGCCCACAGCAATAATAATGTGATAAAATGAATGGTGCATGAAATGTTCTCATCCAGCAAAAATACATCCCTGACTGAAATATTGTGTCTTCATATTTCTTTAATTAACTTATTTCTTTGTAGATTTCAGAAAAAAATTACCAAATATCTCACATTTGTCTTCAAGAAAAATCAGCATCTTTTAGTAGTACTGCTAAGTTGTTCAAAAAGCAGTTACCTCATCACTTGATTATATAGATTCAATCCTCACTGAAGAACAACCTATTTGCTATTAGATAATTTAATGCGCAAATTCCTCTCCCTCCTTGTTCTATACCAAATAGGAATGGAAAGTATCTTACATAGTTAATGTTAAAATCACCAGCTTCCAAACATGTTTTGCAAATACATGATTTACAAACACAGCAAAATATCTTTTAAAATACTAATATAAGAAAAATAGACCACTGCAGAATATCAAAGAGGGATTTACTTTCAGAAAATTATTGCACACAGTTTATGTTATTGTAAATGAAGAATTTAGATGAGAAGTTTTTGAAAACAACTTAAATATATATAGTTTTTAACTGATTGGAAGACAACTCATTTAATCACACTCGTGAAGAGAAATTTCATGCAAAAATAAGATAATTCTTCTCTACTTTACTATATTATCAATTCCTTTCTGCAAAATGCACATGATTTTGTACCATATAGATTTTCAATTGCTAGTTCTCAATGATAGAGTTAGGATGCAGAAAACTACATCTAAGTTGTATAAACAAAATGCAATTAGGAGAAAATGAAAGTTGTACTCAAATTTACAGTACAAATTCATAACAACACATACCCAATGGATTAATAAGTGAAGTTATTTATATAGCCTTAGACCAAGAGCCTTGTTTCACATTTGGCATGGACCACACTTAAATGATCACTGCAATTAGTTTCCTCTTCAAATTTTATTTTCTTAAAAATGTTCAAGGATAGAAAAGTGACAAATGAAATAAAGAATCTGACAATATTTTTGAGGTTAGTATGTATAACAAGAACTCTTGCTGGTGCAAAATAATAGAACAACAAACTATTACTACTAAAGAAACATTATAACCCAGTAAGGAAACATTACCAAACTCATGCTCATAGACTTGCACATCCAAACATGCTGTGTGATAGACCCTGACAGGCAGATACACAGAACAATACTTGTTTATCAATTGGGCACATCAGGAGTTGGGAAGTTTTGGGTTGTTTCACACTTTGCTAACATAAAAGAGGCTGGAAGGATAAACTAATGGCATGCATAGAGTACATAAGAAAGATTCCAATGAAATATTACAAATATTTCTTAAATATATAGAAATACAAAATATTGTCCTTTATACATTGAAATTCAAGTGTACATAATGTGATTCATAACATGAAACCAATGCCAACTAAAATAATTCATAGGTAAAATATTTCCTGGACCAATAGTAAGAATCATCAGTTTATAAAATAATGCACAAATGATTAAATACACATACAAATCATTATGCAAAAATGTCTTGAACATAACACCATCATTGTTTTATTTGTAGGAGACAAAAAAGTAACATGAAAAATCCCACAAAACCACAAAAACCATATATTCCAAATATTCAGTTTTCTCCAAAGCATATCACTTGTACCATAGTACTGATAGGCAATATATGGAAGTCTTGCATCCCACAATCATGACACAATTAATTAAAATTCACAAGCATATTATAGATGTATAATACAATTGGTTCTATCTAACAACTGTATCAAATATAAATGAAGAAAAAAGTTTTGGAAATTCATTTCAACAACAAAGAAGGGACTCGATATGAAGTCAATTGACTTGGGGCAAGACAGGAGCAAAATATGACATGGGAACCTACCTCAAGTCATTTAATACAAGATTCAGAGTAAAACGAGTTGCAATAGCTAGATACAATAGTAGAATTTCAGTATGATGTCCAAAAGAATTTAGCACAATACAAATCATTGGTACACAAAATACATTGTTTTACTTCCATTATACCAAAGGATTGACAAGTACAAGTTTTGAGAGATAGGTTAAGGCACAAAAAGTTTATGGAATCATTATGCAATTTTCTTTCTCTAACCTGATGATCTAAAGGTAATCAATGAAACGAGTCTTGACAAATTGAACACACATACCCAAAACAGTGTACCACATGCCAAATGATGGTTATCAAAAAGAAACATATTAGATCATGGACACAGACACAAATTAAAATGTAGAGCAAAATAAATTAAAAAATCTTGATACATTATTTCATAGAAATAATCAGTGTGTTTTAATAAGAAAACATGGCATTGCATATACTGATAATGATGGATTAATATGATTTGTTAGTTCTGTAACTGGATTTACTTCTCTCTCTAGATTCTGGAAGTCTAGCAGGGGCTAATCATCCATAAAGCAATAGACACCTAAACATCGATAAATCACAGAAACATGCATCCCAATTAGCAGTTACTTTGTTAAACTAACAAAAGGGAAATGGGGGAAGGAATGGATATAAAAAACTTGTGTATACTCATTCTAAAATAACATAACAGAATTCAACAAAAAATAGAAATGAATTCTCAGGCAGAATAGTAAGTCGACAAAATAACACCAGGCAAATTCATAGAAAATTAAATTAAATCCAGATTTAGGATAAAAAACCTTCCAAAACAAAGAAAGTAAGCATACTGTGTTCATCTGCATTTTCGAAAACCAGAAGAAGCAAACTGACTGATCCATTAAAAAACACCATGAACAACTCATTCTTAAGATATTAAATAAAAGATTTTTAAAACAAGTACAGGAATCGCAAATTCAAGAATGCATTTTTGCCTAAAAAATTGAAAATGAATGAAAATCCAATAATTTTTTGTACCTATAATAATAATACATTGGTTATGGAAAAAATAAAATACACATCCATTAGTTCATTATAAAATAAATACTGTGAGAAAAGGGAAATCAATAGCTTAGAAAATATAGAAATGTAAATGAATTTTTACACAAAAATCCTCTAGACTGAATTTGTTAAGTTTTGAAATAAAAAAGTAACTTATTGTAACAAATGAAAATAATTTGTTATCATGAAAAATTAAAATAGTTTTAAGTCAAGATTTTCTATTTAAAGTAAAATAACAAGTTAAAAAAACATGGCCCAAAATTTGTGTCATTCCCAATCTCAAAGGTTTGATTACCATTATTATTAATTCAACAGTAATTTAACTTCCATAGAAAGGTTTCTCATATTTCTTTTATGAATCATAAACGATATTTCCTCTCTCACAAGAAGCGTTTCTTTTTAGACTCAAAGCTGTCAATATCAAATTTGAACTAACAAGGGAATAGCCAGAGGTGACATGTCAAAACATGACCTTTTTTTAGTGGAAAGTGTCCATAATAACAAGGACACATGTAAAACATTAGCTGTTGAGACGCATTGGAAGCATTTTTTTTCAATTGTTGAAAATGACCAAAATCCTTGAGAATTTACTGTAGGAAATATGTACAGTCCTGTGCTCAAGTTGGTTGCAATGGAACATCACTACCGATGACAAGACATTCCTTTTATTCTAATGTACTTGACATATGTTTTGTCCTCATCGTAAGAGTTACCCTCCGCAATTTTTCATGTTTGGAATAGTTTAACTGTGTCAGGTAGTGTTTTCTTTCAAGACATAAATTGAACTAAACAGTCTAGAGTTAAAGATACCAAATAAATTAATAAATTCTACATATTTCATTATACTTCATTTATTTTGTTTTGTCACGACTACAGTTTTTGATACACTTTTGTTTTCCAATGTACTCCAGGAAACTTACATTAAGACAGTTATGTGTTTTTTGTGATACTATGAAAATGAGTATCTAAAACTCAAGAATTCAGAATAAATCGTTATCAACACAAATCTGCCTGGCTTTTAATTTTACAGCCTGGCTGAATAAACTGACAGGGCAATTTTTAATGAGAAATATGTGTAGAATAGAATGCAAGAGTCTGAACGGTGGACATGCAACTGTTGAACGCCAAAATAGTTTGCCATTGCTTATCTCTGAGGGTTGTACAAACTATTCTCTACGAACAGTTTCGTTAGGCATTTTCAGCAATTTTAAAAAAATACTTCCAACACGTCTCAGCAGCTATTATTTTGCATGGGTACTAATTATTATGATGGACACTTGCCACTAAAAAATGACAGAGCAAGTTTTAACATGTTGCCTCCAACCATTCCATTGTAAGTTAAGTTTCTTCTCCTTTTAACCGAGAAAGTTAAGTTTGTTATTACAAATTGTTTTCCAAATTTTCCAAACAATTTTGGCACAATGAAGGTTGAAGTTGATTTGCTCCCAAGGAAAAATTTTGAAATTTTGAAGCTAAGCATAACTATACTTGAAACTATTTGTTCATGTATCCAACTTATTTTCATAATTCCTAATTCATTTAAATTATTACCACAATCTGTAAATGGAGTAATTAGAACAAAATGAAGAACAAAGTGTATATTGTTATTTTCCCCTGTATGTTTTATCCTTTTTTAAGGACCAAACTGTCATCTAACGTGGGTGTTAAATGTTGAATTGAACAGTCACCAAATTAACCCATAAATCGTCACTATCCCTGGTACAAATCCTGCATGCTTTTGGATAATAATGACGACAATTAGAGAATACAGGTTACGAGTTCAAGATGAATAGGTGAACATGGTACATTTTTTCCTAATGGAAGTGATTTATTTTAATGGACAGTAGCCAAATCATACACAGACCTATCGACTAAGAAAGACAGAAAATTTATGTCTGTTTCCCCCATGAACAGTCTGTTTTTTGAACAGGTTTATACATAAAATCTCAAGGAAAATACAGACATAGATTAAATGTCACCAAGTTTTCTAATTTTAATTGTTGAGCAAAAATGATACAACATAAAATTTTATTCCCACACAATTTGTTTTTAATGATACATAATTGACAGAACTAAGACTTCTAACCTCAACTTATTCTGTTCTATCATCTTTATTTTTAAATACAGGCATTAGTGACAAGATAATTTCATAAAATGTAAAGATGGATATCAACAAGAAATTAGTCTTTATATTTCTCAACTGAATTAACCCAACTTTAATGATGATTTTGCTTTAGTAATTAAGACTACTCCCCTGAAAGTACGTAAACTAGAGGAGTAATATTTTGAAAACATATTCTAAAATCACTAAAGATACAGCCTAAATGAGAAAACAAAATCTTGGAATTCTTTACAGAATTAAAAATTGTCCAAAGTGAAAAAAAGTATTAAGTAAGTTATCTACACAAAACAACGTTTGTCAATAATTTATTTCAAGAACAAAATGTAACTTCTATAAGCAGACTCAACAGCAAGTTTTAAAAATGGTACTAAATGTTCTAATAAGTTTAAGCCCATGAAGAATATTTGTTATCTTATAGCTCTGCACAATTTCGGAAGATGTTCATAATAAAACTAAAAATAATAACCATTGAAGCAATATTATTCCTCCTTGCTTCTGATTTTCTTGTCAATGAAAAAAGGAGAAATCAAATATTTAACAATGGAATGTTAAAAATCTTATCTTATTCGGTAATCATCCAAATAGTGGTCAAAATAATGCAATCTAACTAATACATCATCGTACATAATGCACTTGCAACTGCTAAGTAAATGTTATTTTAAAACTGAGAACTCAATTTCACAGAGCACAACCTAGGTGAATCGAGTAATGATACAGAGTAAATGTTTTTTGGAAAGACTACATCATAATTAATTCTCCTCAACTAATGGGTGGTCAGACACAGCTGGTAGAATCTTGGGAGGTACTCTCTATCTACATGTCGTCTTTCTATCTTGCTTTCTATGGCTCACAGTATTTGTAAGTTAATATTATTGCTGTCTTATCAAATTTTTCTGAGGAAACATGAAGAACGATAGCTCACTAACAACATGCAGGGAAAAAAGTAATAATAAATTTAAAAAATAATAATAATACAAATAAAAAGGCCAGTTTAGATATGTACAGAACATATTCCAGAGACAGAACATTGTTTTTGTTCAACTTACAGTTGCCTAAATTTAATTTCAAGAATGATATAATTCAGAAGACTTGTCACTCTAAAGAAAGAGGTGGTTTTGTTAGGTGAGCAAGTTTAATATTTCAGAAGGCAAGGAGCATAAAGGCAGCACAAAACTAAGAAATAACTATTGTTGGAATGCCAACTTAAGGTCTTCTCATAGAGAGACTCTTTAACAAACTCAAGCATTTAATTTCAAAACAATGCAAATTTTTAGGCTGGGATGACAATGGTTTCTTGAAGAAAAATATAATTTTGTAATCGTTGCGCCAACAATTTGAGGAATGTTCTTGTATAATTTGAATATAATTTGAATTTATAATATAATATAATTTGGAATAATACAATAAGGAATATAATTTGAATAAGAGTAGCAATCTACTTTTACATTTAACTTTATTTATTTTAATAGTATCTACATAGTCAGTTTGGTTTGAAATAATATTTTAAAAAATATTCCTACCTAAAAAACAAGTCTTTTGATTTTTGTGAAGTATATTCCCTAGCATGTAATCCCAAACTTGAGTGTTTATAAACCATTTGTAGATAGAAGACTTATGGATTTATACTCACACAAAAAAAAAGTGCACTTCAATAAAAGCACAGAATTGTATGCAAAATGTCACTATCAAGGTCAATTATATCAAGAAAACTGAAGGAAAAAAATAAGTTACTAAGAAAGACTACACTATATACACAGCATATGCTGAAGTTGACCCAAATTCTTATCAAACCATAATACAAAAATCATGACTCATTATTGGTTCTGATTTTGGAAGTTTCTTGAATACCTAAATCTAAGCCGCTGCTATTGTTCCCATGGTTACTGGCAATGCCAAAAAATGTACAAAACCACAATCTTGACACAAATGTGAAAAAAATTCATGCTTAGACAAGAAGTGTATAAACTACCAATTAGCAAATGAGCTACTTAGTTGGAATTTCAGTATTTACATTACGCTTATGAAACTTAAGAATGTGGATATTATAAGTTACAAGTGGAGAAAGTGAGAACAACACACACACACACACAATCATGGATCAGGAAATTCATACTAACATTCTAAGATCCAGAGGAAATATTGATTGTATCCATAAAAATTTCTCCATAAATGGTCTCTCTATTCTCCTTGTAAACATCAGAAGTGTTCCAACTTAACTTTACGTGAAGTATTAGTAAAGAAACTGCACAGAAAGACAGACATTATCCTGTCCTGAAGCGTGGTTATTGCATAATCCTCGTTTCACAAACTTTCCAGGTGATACTTATCATGATAATAATAGCACTGTTCACAAAGCTGATGGTGCAGTGTTACATGTGAAGAATACACTGGAAAAATAAATCTACAGTGGAAGAATTTGTCAGTGTAAGAGTAAAGACAACAAGACAACACAAGTTCAAGGAAGAATATCAAGATCTCTGGTATTTTCCACAACTCTGATTTGCCAGCCAATATTTTTATTAATAATTTAAATAAATTCCTAGTTCATAATAAATTTAAAAATCCTTCATTGTTGGTGATGCAAATATAGATTTTCTGAAAAATAACAATGATAAGGGAGAATACTTCAATAAGTACTTGGAGAAGGGTTATCAGTAATGTACAAAAACAATAACTAGACCTTCAAATGTTGCTTTCCAAATGTTGGCTCATGTACTGATCAAGTTTTTGGCAGATCAAAAATTTATATGAATACCATGTAGGCTCCTTTATCAACTTAATGATCATTTACCTGTTATTTTTACATTGGATCAAGTCGTATCAAAACCATGATAGAGTAATAAAGTATAAAAGAAACTTAAAGAACTTTGTATTGCATATTATATTAAAATATGTTGGAATGACACAGCAGAGATTGAAGATCCTAACCAAGCTGGTAATACTTTTGTAGATGCCTTAGAAAAATTAATGGTTTGTCCTGAAATAAAAATTCATCATACAAATAAACCTCGAAGTGATTGAACAACAAATGGTCTCATCTGTTCTTGTAATACAAAAAAACTGTATGACTGGAAAGACAATCCAGATGAGCCTGAATACAGAGTTAGATTTATTGAATATTCAAGATTGCTTAAGAAACTATTGATAAAAGTCAAACTCAAATACGATGAAAGGAAAACAGAAAAACGCTGATTATAAACGAATGTGGGAATATGTCAGAAAAACTAAACAAAAATTACAAAAATTTCAAAAACAAGACTGACGTCAATGAACTGAGAATAAATGGTTTTACAATAACTGATAATAGGGTAATCTCTAACCATCTTAATAATTATTTCACCGGCATAGGTAATAACATTGCTGACTCTCTTTCTACACAGAATACTGCACACATTTTGACTGACATTCCATTGAATAGGAGTACAATTCATCTTTTCTGTACAGATCACTCTGAAATTGTCAAAATAATAACTCATTTAGATAATTAAGCAATAGTTGTCTATAGTAAAAATACTTACACCTTAATAATCATCAAAGTTATTATTTAAGTGCCAATTGCTCATAATATTGATCAAAATTCTGTAACGGATCTGTCCTGACCATTTTAAAAGAGCGGGGAGTAGTGCCTATACAAAAATCTGAAGCAAATCATGATGTGAATAATTATAGGCCAATTTCATTCATATCTAATTAGTAAAATTTTTGAAAAAGTAATATACAAGAGATTAAATAAGTTCTTGATCAAACACAATTTTATACCTGAAAAGCAGTTTGGCTTTGTTTCTGGGAAAGGCACAAAAGATGCACTCACTTTTGTTTCCAAATACATATATTCTAATCTCAATAAGAGAAATAAAACTATTGGAGTCTTTCTGGATCTGGCCAAGGCTTTTTACACCTATAATCACAATGAATTACTCTCAAAACTAGACATGGGGGTAACATTAGGGGAATTGTTACTACAAAATTTGAATTATTTACTACAAAAATGTTATTTAACAAACATATCAAAATGCTAGAAACAATACTGCCAAAAGTGAGACCAAAAAAATGACTATAGGAATATCTCAGGATACCATCTTGTGCCCTTTACTCTTTATATTGTACATAAATGATATGCTGTCTCTACTGTTTGAAATTGTAGCCTATTCTGACGTATGAATTGTAGCTTATTATTTTATTTTCAACTGATAGCTGGCCTAAATTGGAAGTGAAAGTCAATACCTCACATTGTACGATTTACTGGTAGTTATACTCAGTCAGTCACATTAAATATTGAAAAATCTGTGTTTTTAGCATTTAAGAATTATAATGATAAGGTTTTAAATAATTTCAGTATTAAGATCAACTCTATAATATTAAAATGAGTTGAACATACTAAATATCTTGGATTGGTAATTGATGACAGTTTAAAATGGGACTCCATATTAGTAACATTGTTAACAGAAATGGATACCTCCTTCAAGAATTTAATAGGTTAAAATATGTATTACACATTAAATCGCTACTCAGTCTATTACAGAATTTTTCATAGCATTGCTACCTATGGCATAATTGCTTGGGGGCAGTGCTTATAATAATTACTTTAATAAACTGAGCAAATTGCAAAAAAGAACATTAAAAATAAGTTTTTGTTATATTAATTCTACTAGAACAAATATCACTAGAGGGTTATTCCATACCAAATTAACAAAAGGTTACAAACTAACCTTCTCAAATTGAAATGAAATTTGGTATACTATTTGATTTCAAAGATATTAAGAAAATTCCTAAATATTATATTCATAAGATAATTGGTTTTGAAGTTACAAGGTTGTTAAATTACCATATTTGTCAGAAAAATGTGCAATTGGTATTTTTTTTAAATTGACTTTGTTGCTCACCTAATTAAGCAAGAGGGTTGTTCAACGTCTTATTTTAAACCTCTTTTCCTCTTTTGCTTTCATATGAATTGCAACACGGCACGATTTTAAATATAAAAAAATTTCAAACATTAAATGAAAATTAAAAATTTTAATTTCTTAAAAAGCCAAATTTTTAAAATTCTGAAAAAAATTAAAACTGTTCATATTAATGTCAGTCCTCAAAGTTTCATGTTGGAATCTTCAAGCTACAAAGTTCATTGTTGCTCACCAATTTTTAATTTTCAAGTTTCAACAAGTTTGAACATCTGACACGTTGGAACACAGACAGTATTTCCATGCTACATTACTGAGCTCAGTCTAACTGCAGATATAGCTGTGATCAGGTGTATTTTCTGTGGTGTGGATTGTGATTTTTTGTTGTAAACAATAAAGATGGAGGAAAGTAACAGATACAATATTACACTGTCAAAATCTGCTTAAAAAGGCTAATCCTCCTTAAAATACAAAGAAATTAAGAACTGTGTCAAAATGGATGTGTGAATCATATTGAAATGCCCAAAGTTGGCAAAGAATGTGAAGCTCCAGGAAACAACTTGGGACACTTAAAAAGGAGCAAGAGATTAAATGTCCAGTCTTAGAAGGTGCTGACAATGAAATTGTGCCCGACTGTGATTGAGTCATTCCACATCAAACCATCCAGCAATGTAACCCACTGGCACAAACTTCAATGAAACTCTATGAATTTGTTCTATCTATGAAGATTTTATGATTTCCAAAATTTTATTCGATTCTGTTCATCAGTTTCCGAGATATGAATTTTTAAAGTTATGCAAAATATGGACGGTATTTCTTGGATGGCAGAAAAAAAAAAAAAAAAAAAAAAAAAAACAACAACTTTTGAGTAGAGTCCTTAANTATGTAGCTTGCACAGAATTTTATGCTGTTTCCAATTGTATAATTAATGTTCAGATTTGAGTTCATCTTCTGGGTTAAAATTAGCTTTTAAGTGCAAAAGTTTTTAAAATAAAAACCTGATAAGGTTTTAGAAAAATATGTCTCATTTCTGTCACCTGACAATGTGAGAAATTATACATCACTAGAAAGAGGACAGTTAGAGCTTTAAAATGATGCAAAAAAATAAGTGAACTTTTGATTGTATAGGATGTACCAAAACATTAAACAAAACAAATAACATGATCAGTTTTACAGCACTCAACAAACATAATTACACACAAAAGAAAGCACAATAACAATCTATTTTCATATTATTTATATAATATTCTAGATAACAATGTTTCTTAATTAACATTAATAATGTGAAGATAATGTCAATGTTTTATAGTTATCTTTGTATTATCATCATGATCAATGTACATTATTATTATCTCTAATTTTTTTATTCAGTCCTTATTTAGAAGTGGTTTAATTCTTATAGTGTTTAATGTTCCAGTTGTGACTTGTTAGTGGTCTGTGTTTGTGTGTTTTAAGTTTGAGAAAAAAAAAATTAACATTTTAAGATGGACTCTTTAAGTGTTCCAAATCTTATTTGTAATGTAGGAGTGCTTTTCCAGGCAAAGTACTTAAATACAACATATCCAAGAAGAAGGAAGTGCATTAAGAGTCAGACAAATTGTCAACATAAGAATTTGGATTATTAAAATTGTGATCAGATATTGATATCACTGGTAATGATACAATATGTTCTCATCATCATTGCTACTTTTTGTCGTATTTGAGCGTAATCAAAAATCTTGCTGTGACCCTTTCATGAAAAATGATACTCCTGTAAAGAACATAAGTAATTTAATAATAATGTCTCTAGAAAAGGCTCAGTATATAAAAAATTCCAAAAATATACAACTGATACCTGGGAAAAAACTTTGCAGCCATTGTAGAAAGTTACTAGATAAAACAGAAGATTACCTAAATTTTACTTATACTCATAATGCTAATGGCTGTGAAAGAGAAACTAAATGAGTCATTACAAAATATAGATATCACTCCTATAAAATTAAGATCAATTCTATCTCATTCTAAAAATAGCTATCCCAGAAAAAAGTTCAAACAGGCAAATGTTCAAATTAAAAAACAAATTCAATGTGATCTATATAATGGAGTTCATTCAGACAGCAGTTCAGATGAAAAAATAACAGATGAGACAAAAACAAAGAACGAAGATCTTCAATCTTTAATCAATTTAATGAAAGAAAAAACTTGATAGAAATCATCTCAGAGCTCATGAAAGAATTCAACTTCTAACCAATGCTCCAAAGTCTCAGTCAAGGCGCAAGGTTGCCGAGGAGTTTAATGTATCCGAGAACATTGTCCGAGAAGCATGGACATTAGTTGCTGAACAAGGAATTTTGGCTATTCCTTTACCAAAAGAAGGTTTAAAAATGTCTCCTGACACAGTTACTGAAGTTGAAAATTTTTTATCTAGATGATGAAATTTTATCAACCATGATGCCAGGTGCGAAGGATCAAATAAGTGTTAAGAAAAATCATCAAAAATAGAAACATATACTCTTAAATAATCTTGGTGAACTGTTTTCAGCATTTAAAAAGAAACACCCTTACATGAAAATTTGCTTCTCAAAATTTTGTAGTCTCAGACCAAAATGGTGCAAATTAGCTGGGGCTCCTGGAACACATAGTGTTTGTGTGTGTGCTATACATCAATATGTTAATCTACTTGCTATAGTGATGAATCTGAACGATAAAGAATCTGTTTACACTATAATGGACAATGTAACAGAGACAGATGAGCATGTGCTTTGTGCAGTCGTGGAAAATGTCCCACGAACACAAAAATTCTAAAAAATAAAAAAATAAAAAAATGTTCTTTGGGATATTTTACAAAATTTTGAAGACGATGAAGAAAGAAAATTTACTCAGTGGGTTCAAGAAGATTACATGGAACTCAAACCAACTGTTCCCTGTGTTGATGAACTTATTGAATTTGCAATAAAAAAATAGATGCACTAATTCCCCTCATTTATTTCCAAGATTCAAAACAAATATTTGAAAAAAAGGTAAGAAGAAATTCCCATACATGAAGCCTTAGTGTTAATGGCCTTCACAGAAAATTACAGTTTTGTATTGCAAAATGAAGTGCAGTCATATCACTGGACACATTCCAATTGCACACTACACCCAGCTGCATATACACAAAGCATGGAAACAAATTGAATGGAGTTTCTCTCTGTTTCTTATCCAATGACTTCAAGCATGATGTCATTTTCAAGTATTGTGTACAAGAGAAAACAATAAATTATATTAAGAGTGAATTTCCAGATGTAATAAAGGTTGAGTGCTTTATAGATGGGTGTGGTGTTCAATATAAAAACTTCAAAAGCTTGGTGAATTTATGCTTTCAAGACGATGACTTTGGTATTGAAGCAAGCTGGTCATTTCACGCCACTAGCCATGGGAAGACTGACTGTGGTGGAACAGGGGGCACTGAAAAAAGGAACTGTTACAAAAAACCTCTTCAAACCTCTAATGAAGCAGAAAAAAATTGTCAATGCTATACAAATGTTAAATTGTGAAACATTGTCTTCTGTGATAACATTTTTCTTTCTGTCAGAGGATTCCGAGTCTCTCACAAGAAACAAACTTGTGAATCAATTTCAGGCATGTAAGACAACTGAAGGAACAAGAAGCTTTCATCACTTCATGTCCTTGTCAAAGTGGGAGGTATGTGACAAAAGAACGAGTGTAGATGCTGATGTGTGTCTGAAGTGGAGAATTACAAGACAAATTGTAATTCAACCACAAATTTACAGCTATGTTGCCTGTGTTTATGAAGATAACTGGTGGATAGGAATGGTGAGACAGATTAATGACGAAGAAGGAGATTATGATGTGATATTTAGGCATCCACATGGAACATCTGAATCATTTTTTTGACCTCAATGAGTTGACAGGTGTCCTGTTTCTCTTGGGCACATTTTATACCAGATCAAAGCATCAGAAAAGACAACTAGGCTGGGATGTGTGTACAAAATTGAAAGAGGGAAAAAAAAATTCTCAAAAAGTGGAATATATTTAAAACAAATAAATAAGATTTCAAATAATTGTTGAGCTCATACAATCTATTTGTAAATTCTAAAATAACTTTATCTCACCATACAAACTGTTCATAGGAGTTCAAATATGGATGAAAACTTTGCTTGAACCTAAGTCTTTGAAGTTACAAGGCTATTAAGTTACCACATTTGTCTGAAAAATGTGCAATTGGTATTTTAAAAAATCTTCTTTGTTGCTCACATTATATACTTAGAGTTGTTCAAGATATATATATTTTGATAGATGATAGTTGTTCAAGATATTAAAAGAAGATTTTTTAAAATACCAATTGCATATTTTTCAGACAAATGTGGTAACTTAATAGCCTTGTAATTTCAAAACCAATTATCTTATGAACATAGTGCGGGATTTTCTTAACATCTATAAAATCAAATACTACACCAAATTTAATCAAAATTAATTATAAAGCAACAGGTTCTGCAAGCGACAATATAGTGTTTTCTAGGCTGCATGCCAAGAGCATAAAAATGCTTCGCAGTATGGACAGAAGAAAAAAAATAGAATCAGTAAAAAAGTTAATTCCAATGTTATCTTGGGATAAATTAATCAGATCATAGTCCACCCTTAAACATGAAATTAGGTGATGGCATAGCTAGGTCTGGTGATGAAATGGTAAATCTTTTTGCGAGTCATTCTAAATCTGGTTATTTTGAAAATCCTGAAGAACCCCAGTTGAACGAGATTTCAAATTCAGAAGATAATATAACACTTTCTCCTAATACTGCTTCGAACAAGCTAAAATATTTGAGTAAAACTTCAACTCGCAACTGGATGGAATTCCAGAAATAATCTTTAAGAACTATGCGACTGTCTTTGTTTTACCTCTGAGCATAATATAAGATAAGTCCATAGAGTCTGATATTTTTTCATGTTGGAAAAACAGTTACATAACTCCCATTTTCAAAAATGATAGTAAAAATAATGTAGAAAATTACAGGCCGATTAGCATCTTGAGCATAGTTGCCTAAGTTTTTGAAAGTACTGTGTTAAGATTGTTTGAGATCGCAATGGGAAAATTAATAATTGAACAACAACATGGTTTTATTAATGGTCAGTCTACCTTAACAAATTTGTTACTATTCAGCAATGATACACAAAGTGCTTTGGACTCAGGAATACAAGTTGTTGATATTTTTACTGACTTTTATAAGGTTTTTGATAAAGTTGCTATTAACCTACTGTTAAATACAATACAGAAACTAGGTCTACAACATATTCCTATGAATTGGTTTCTTAGTTACCTCACTGATAGATCAAAAAAAGTTGGACTGGGACAATAAAAATCCCACATTATATTTTGTAACTTGGGTGTACCACAAGGATCTCATTTGTCCTTTGTTTTTTCTCATATAAATAAACGATATCCTGAAATCATTCACAAACTCTTCATTCAGTCTTTTTACACATGATTGTAAGTTCTGTAAGAGAATTTAGAGTGATTCAGATACTCTGCTCCTTCAATATGACCTGAATAGACAGATAGAATCATGTAGAGAAAATTTGATTGACTTGAATAATCGAATGTGTAAATTGCTGAATTGTAATTGTGGCCACACTGAGGCAGCATACTCTTATGGCATGGGTAATATAACTATTGAAGCAATTTTTGAATTTGAAGAAGAATTCTGAAAATGAAGACCTTAGTGTCATCATAAGACATTAAAATGTCCTAACAGTTGTTTCAGTTATGTTACAAATAATTACTTACAAGTACTTAGTTTCAATAAAAGGCAGACTAATAAATTAAAAAGAATTTATACCATTGTAATGTTCTACAATTCTCTGGTAAAATCAAAGGTAATTTACTGCTCACCAATGCAGACACTGAATGCTGATTATTAATTAAGACATGTGTTCAACACACATTTTTTCATATGCAGCATTAAAGATGCAAATTGTGAATCCAAGGTATAATAATGACTAGCGAGATGAACAGTGAGGTAGCAACTTCTTTCAAAACACCATCTTTATTATCATTGTGAAAAGCTTGCAACCAATTTTAATGCAAAAGTTAGTAACAGGCAAAATAAGATGCCCCACACTGAGAATTATATTCCAACCATATAAGAACTTTTACAATGGTTAAAATACTGTTCTTCTCAAGGAATCTAACCGCACAACCTATTTTACGTATCATTCTGCGATTCCTCGATTTGCAAGACTAACTTATTCTTATATATCTCATGCCAATCTAATTCCAAGCACAACTTCATTTGCTACAATTATTAAGAGACAAACATATGAAATGATATGAAATTTTTTATACATACATACATGAGCTGTAAACATGTTATTATTTTCACAGTATTTGGACATCGATGCCTATTGTAAATATTAAAATTTTAAAAATAAATATAATTTTTTTACAAGAACCCATCATTTCATCTGAAAAAATGGCATCTAAGTAAACAAGGAGTGTATATATATATAAAACCTTTAAGGTGATGTGTTTTGGGTTTTCAAAAAAGCTTTTTTGTTCCAAAATTCTTTACATTTTTTTATAGTCCTTATGATGGATATTAAATAAAAGCCCATTCCACATTGAGGGGAATGAAACCTATTTTAACTTTCTAAGACAAGTAGTTCTCAATTTATGGCTGATTGTAACATGCAAGGCTTGGTCAAAATCGGGTATTATTTTTAGTGTTTGGAAACCTATATCTAGAGATCCGCGAAATTCACAAGACATGATAAAAATAATTTTTTTTTCCCGATTATTTTAGTGTTAAGTTCATAAAAGACATTTGTGATTTCAAATATGCAATGTTTAAATTGCAAAATTGATAATATAATGTGAAATGCACCAAACAATGCAAAATATCACAAATAGCACATTTGACTTATGACTAAGTGATTGGTGTGTTTAGGTTGTAAGTGGAAAGAAGAAAACATGGCCGAGCAATGCTCAAGCCAACTGTAACAGTATTTTCACGGGCAAGTGAATTCAGCTCTGAAGGGTTTTATGTTAATAGCAATAAAATATTGATGTGTAAATTTTGTGACTAAAAGGCTGGAGTTCAAAAGACAGGACACTGTGATGAGACACACAGCTAGTGATAACCATAAGCACAGAAAACAAAAGGGATCTTTGAAGTGAATGAATCACTAACAAAGGCAAAGTGTGCAAAAGAAAAGAAAAATGAATTTATTATCAACACAACAGAGGCATTTTTTAGTGCATTATTAATGTACAATACTTTTTTGTAACAAGGAATGCTGACTAATCCACTTCTATTTTTGTAAATTTATCTGCAAATAAAATGTTAAAAGTTACAGAAAAAAATAGTTTTATTTATCTGTGATTGGTTAAAATATAATAACATTGCCAAGTTTCTTATAACACCAAAATCTAGGTTTTTTAAATGAATTTCACTGAAAAATAAAACCACTTTCACGGATTTCTACCTACATCATAAACAAAGTCAAAAAAATTGGAAATTTTACATCATATACACTGAGGAAGTACTACAAATGTACTATAAATGATAAAACTCTAAGATATCAAGGTTCAGACCATTGGTTGATTCGACATGAAATGGCCCTTCACATGTAGAGACTAATGTGACAAATGCCACAACCAAGAGACTATTTTTTTGTCAATTGCTTGAATTACTCAAATTTTGCATTGAATAATTGCTCAAAAATTTATGAGAATATAATTGTGTGTCTATGACAAGCGTTATCTTTCATCGCTTTGTTAAGAATAAAGTTCTTCTAACAAAATGCTCTTTAAAGGGAAAAGAAAACTATACCAGTGTCAAGTTACTGCATACATACAAAACATTAAATTTCAAAATTCCCAATGTAATTCTCTTAAGATAACCATTCATTTGCTTGGTCCATGTTCCTCTACCTACTAACCTGTCTGTGCACATCCTTTGAAGAATTTCCAAAACAAGTCAGTAGGTATATATGCAATGTCAATTTACAACTCAGAAAATTCAATGACGGCACAGTCATATTTAAAGCAAAATTCTCATAAATGGCCCATGAAATACCGTATTTACTCGGGTAATTTCCGCATGCACGTTTATTAATGCACCCCAATTTTTAAAACAATTTTTTTTTAAGTTTCGCATAATTTACGCAGGTCAATCTAGACTACCTACATTTGTTGTAAAGTCTGCTCATTCCACCTTGTTCCTACGGCAGGTCGCGCATCATGGCCTGGCCCAACCAAGTGGCAGGATCTGTAGTGTTGCAGTCGTTCCGACATCGCATAGCCTGTTACGGGTGTTACAGGCAGCACAAGCAGTAAATCCACGAGTCTGAGATGTCCGAGCTTTTACCGACATTCCACGGGAAAGGGAGGGAGGGGGGCCACCAGCACTTCCATTCCAACGACGTGAGAACACAAATTTTACCAGAAAGGAATATTTATTGATGAATGAAATATTTAATGATTTTTTTCTCCACATCATTAACGCACAACTGTTTTAAGACAATTTCTTCGTCTAAAAATGCGTAAAAAACACGAGGAAATACGTTCTGATATAGGTACCATAAAATTTCATTTGATTTAATGTTTAGATCGAAACGTGAGCAGACCTACATCTTCAATAAAATAATCTTGAGATAAAATATTACATGAGAAATGGAAATTTTGTCGAACAACTAATTGAGTAGATAAAAGTATTAAATAAATA
This sequence comes from Laupala kohalensis, assembly GCA_002313205.1. NCBI lineage: Eukaryota > Metazoa > Arthropoda > Insecta > Orthoptera > Trigonidiidae > Laupala > Laupala kohalensis. The sequence continues at coordinate 387,968 of NNCF01128255.1, forward strand.
AAACCACAAAATATAAAACAAGGTAAAAAAGAATGTGCTGTTACCACATTATAAAAATAAATTGAATTCTCCGGGTAAAAAAGCTTAAATAATGACATGAGGTAGACCCAATCTTAGAAAAATAATTTCCTTTACCTCTTCTATAAAAGAGACAATGGAAATACAAGACATTTCTGATGTCATTAAAGTGATTAGAGTGAGTCTTTGAAGTGGTCTATCATTTGAACTTGAGTTCCCATGATAATTCCTTATTACAAATGAATAAACGTTTTAACAGTAACATAATTAATATATACTAAAATAAATATATATTAAATAAATAAGACATATGAAAAGCCCTACCAGCAGATTTATACAAGGCAAAACAACAGAATCTTTGACGGAATGGAGCTCTCTTCACAAATAACATGCATATATTTCAGTCATAGGTTCTATAAATTACTAATTTATCATATTAATTAAAATTAAATATATTATTAGAAATTCATGATGCTTATTTCACTATTCAAAATTTTAAATAAGATGTCGGTATAAAAAATTTAAAAGAAATATCTCCATAACAGTATAAGGTCATATTTTCACAACTTCAAATTCCTCAAATATATAGCTTTAATTTTTTGAAGTTGTGAGTTTTCATTCATTTACCACAAAATTGTCTAAGTCCATCTCAGAAACTGTGATTCAATATCAATACGATAAGCATATTTTACATCTGCTCACGATAATACCAACTATTCATTTTTGTTTTACACTTATTCTAGGGATCTCTTACAGCAAAATATAATACACTGCATCTACTAATATTTACACCTGATATCTTTATATCTACAGGACAAAAATTAGGAGTGACTTCGTAACTCATTTACCCATTCCTACAAGAGCTTCATCCATTAATTCATCATCTGTAATACAAGGAGAAACAGAATGTGGCGAAGGGGTAACAAGAGGGGAAGTAGCTGGAGATTTTACAATGTGAACCGAGACAGAGGGTGAATTAGGAAATGCTGATGGTGGAGGGAGAGATGGAAGAGGAGGTGGAGGAGTGTTCCTTCGACTGGGAACTGTTGAAGCAAGTGCACGTTCAGGGACAGTGGTCAATTTGCTCACAGGATGGTCTGTGGGCAAGGTTTTAGTTGGAATAGTTGATGAAGATGAAAAGTCCAATAAGATTTCAGCAGCTTCTTGCTGTGGAGTACCACTAGATGGATTTATTTTATTTGGTATTTTGTTAACAATATCAGTGGCTAAGCTACTTATCTTTTTTGAATCTTCAGAGGATTTTTGAACATTAACAGATGCAGTGTACTTTGGCTGTGCTGATTCCAAATTTTTAGATGGTAAAGTCAATGAAATAGCAGAAGATTCGTTACCTGGAAAACATTTGACAGATTCCAATTTAGTAGTGGTTGTTACGTCATCCTTGGGTACAGATGTTGATATTCGGATTTCTTGTTTCCCTCTTATACTAATGCTAACATCAGATACATCTGCATTTGCATCTATTGGAGATGTCACACTTAAATTTAACACAGATGTTGTTGGAGCAACAACATGTGATGAAGCTGGAAGACTTGAATCTAAATTTACATCACCTACTTTTGGGGTAAGTGATGGAGTATTTGATTTAACACTTGAAGACAAACTAACTAGATTAGATGATACACTAACTGCAGGTTGCATTGGTATAGTTACAGGAGATGCTCTGAGATTTTTATTTTCATCACTTGTTTTTGAGACTGGAAATTTTGATGGATTACACACATTATCTCCTTTACCTGCCAGATCAATGGGTTTAGATGATGATTCTGAACGACTTGCCTCTCCACCTGATGTTGATTTTTCAGACACAGACTTCTTTGCCTCACTGTCTGATGGGTTATTTCTAGCTGATAATTTAGGAATTTGAAATTTTGTATCCAGACTTTTCATCAGACCTTCAACCATTAATTGGGGTGGTAATGCTGGTTCTTGTTTGTTAAGTATTTTAAAAGAATCATTTTCATCTCTAAGGCCAACAGGACTTGATTTCCGAACATCCGAGCTTTTAGAACTAGGAAACAAGGACTTTTCTCTGTCACTACTACTTTTAGGAGGTCTTGGTTTATTATCTCTTCGGCTTGAATCTGAGGAACTAGCCATTTTAGGAGATCCACTTGATTTGGAAACTGATTTCGATAACATACCTCCAACAGGTGAACTACTTGACTTTGTCAATGACACCTTTGAGGATTGACTTCCACTACTAGATTTACCACTGGAACTTGAACTGGACATTGTAGAACTACTTCCACTAGTCTTCTGTTGCAGCATTTGGTGAGGTTTCTTTGATGCTGGTCCGCTATTTACACCAGGCTTCAAACCTGTATGTGTTTTTGGAGATCCAGACCCTGATGCTGCAGTTTTCAATACATTGCCTGACTTGGAATCTTTAGTTCGTGTTTTATTGATTGTCAGCTTCATACCATCAGAACTTGGCTTCACCATGTACTCACCAGGATTTTTATTAGTTTCCCCAGGGGTTTTATTACCCGGATTTGTGCTACAACTTCTTCCCTCTTTCACAATTTCAGAAGGTTCGGGTCCACTATGTTGGGCCGTCAGTTTATCAATCACTGCAGAAAGAGATCCTTTTCTATTTCTTACTTGAGGAAGGGAAGTTGCCTTACTTCCACTAATAGGATTACTGGAAGGGGGAGTAGTACCTCCTGATGGTGTACCCGATGATCCCTCACCTGATGCACCTAAGTCTAACTGTTTTAGTTTTACACTAGATGATTTTAATTTTGGGCTGGATCCTGAGCTTGAGCTACTTGTACTGAAAGAACTTGAGGAAACTTTTCTATCTTTGTCCTTGTTAGATGATGATGAGGATGATTTCCCTTTGGGTAATTCACTTGATCCACTCTTCCCACTGGTTGAAGGAGAGCTTGCTGCTGATTTCAAAGCAGACATGCTTGGTTTACCCGAACTGCCAGAGGATTGATGTTTTGGGGATGATGTTCCATGATGTTTGGGGCTATTTGTGGAATAACCTGGAGAATGTTTTGGACTTTGATGAGATGATGGTTTGCTGGAACCCGACTTAGAAACAGATAAATTCATATGCGTAGGTGATGAGGTTATTTTGCGTAATGTTCCAGCAGGCGATGCTGGCCTCACATTCGACAATGGAGGGGACTCTGTTGGCTTAATACTAACAGATACAGGTTTTGATAAGGGATCTTGCTTGAGGGGTAATTTCTCAGGAGGTCCCATAGAGCTTGGACTATCTTCTCTTTTTTGACGTTTGCGTTTTTTCTCCAATTTTAATTTGTCTTCTGTTCTACTTTTACTACTCTTTCTTTCTCTATTTCTATCATCACTTATTGACTTGGAAGATATTGGTGTTATAGTTATGGAACTAGGCAATGATGTTTGAGGTCCTGAGCAAATAGGAATGATTTCAATGCCTGGGCGCCTTTCCAGGCCCATACCTGTTAAAACTGAATTGAAACTTGTTGATGAGGAGGTAATAGGTGTAATACTCACAGAAGGAGGTACAATACTCTTATTTTCAGGCAAATCAAGAATAATCGTTGGAGGAGATGATTTCTTTTCCTTTTTTGTTTTCCTTGACTTGAGCATATCCTCCATTTCTTCCAGCTCCATTATTTCCTCTTCACCATAATCTGAAGTAGCTTTCTCTGTTTCACAATCCAAACCTACGTCCATGGGAGCATCTCGGGAAGTTGGTGTACCCAAAGGAGTCGAGTCACTACTAGAACTTTCTACTAATATTTCACAATCCTCGTTCTTTCTTTTAGGGCTGCGCCATATCCCATCTGCTTTGCGTTTCCTTGTTTTCTTGGAGATTGGGGAAGATTGTGTTGGCTGATCTCCTAAAATATTAAGAAGCTGAATGGAACTTTTGCCTTGAATACCAGGAAGTAAAGCAGCTAATGGAAAAGGATTAGATATCCCCATGGAATTTTCTGATGACTGAACAGGACTTTGAAACCCTCCAATAGTTGTATCATTCAGTTCTGAGCCAAAACCTTGTCTCCCAGAACCAAGAGATTGGCTTTGGGAAAGACCAGAGTTATCTGGTTCTGTTTTCACACGACTAACATCAAAATCAGGCACATTGTGATCATTAGATCCACCATGCCGACCTTGATCATTTCCAGGGGGCATTCCAAGACTGCTCCCATTGGTCATGCCATTAGTACGCAGTTTCTGACGCTGCCAAAGATGAATTAATGATCGCATTGTTATTGGAATCGACAAGCACCTGAAAACAACAAAAAATTACAAAATAAAACAAATGAAATGACAAACATAAAACATCGTAAGTCAGATGAAAGTAATAAAATAAATAAAAAAATAAATTTAAAAAATCGAGATGATTCGCTTCGCTCACAGACACACACCTAACAATCCAATACTTAATACCTTAATTTCATAGATTTTAATCAAATCACTCCAGTTTCTTTTTTAGCAGATTCCAGTTTCTCCACTTGCAGCTGAAGCGGAGAATTTCATATGCAACATCTGTATATTCTTCATTCCTCAATTATCGATGACAGGAATCAAATGCAAAAATCCCAATTTGGTCACAAGTCCCCTTGGCCAAAAAATACCCACACCCACGCCCACATACAAACACACCACTCTACAACACACACACACACACCACAGACCAAAAATTCTTCAAAGGCTAAACTTCTGGAACTAGTTGAAATTGCTCTCAAGAAAACATAATTAAGAAGCAACTCATAAGAAAGAATAATAGAGAATAGTTTAAGTTAGCAATATTCTGTGATCTGCTTGTAAGGTACATGTGAGAGAATGAGGGATAATGTAAACTAAAACCAAGAATTCTAAAGATTGAAATTTCCAAAATGATAAACCTGAAAACCAGAATACAAAATGCTAGTAATCATATTAATGGAAAGACATTCTTTCCCACTAAGCACAATGACATACTTAACAATTGCCATACTTAAATTAATTGAAGTAAAATCAATAATTAATCAAAATGAGCTGGAGTGATACACAAGAGAGTGAAGTAGCTCTGTTAATAGTGTTATTCTTACCGTTGCAAGACTCTACTTGCATGATCTTGCACAGCATTATTTTCACAGCCACTTCCATACACCTTGCATTTTAGGCTTGCTACATCAGAGAGATCTAATTCAGCAGTTGCCATAGTTTCTTCCAAAGGATGTTCAAAAGATATTGAAAGATGCTGCCATGATAATGCAGTGATTTCAAACATGATCATATTTTCTAAATCTGAAAATAAATTTAAAATTATTTCAATAAAGAAACATAAATTATCACATTTAAAAAATTGGGAAGTTTCCTTCTTATATAATTATTGTCATTTCTCTTTTTACTATTTAATATTAATTTAAGTGTACATGCATAGTGTCATAAACATACTTAACAGGTCTACATGTTTTCTTGTACTTTTAAGTCATAGACTAAGTAAAAACATACATAAATGAACTTTTTATTGGGTGACATAAGGAATTGTAACATAATAAAGCTAAATGAAGGTAGAGTTTAAAACTGAATTAATAAAAAAATGTATGATAATTTTAAAGGGCTTAATTTGTTAATTTATGTTTAATTTACCTGAAGTGTTTACCAAAATCTTGTTGTAAAAACAAGTTTTTTTTGTACAAAACATGCAATTCAAAAGGTTCAAATTGAAATGATAAAAGAGATGTATGAGCATCTGTGGGAATGATCCAAATATTAAATTAACTTTTTGTATTTCACACTAAAATAAAATTCAAGTTATACAATCTATAATTTCTATAAAACTTATCCAATTAAAACGAAACAAAAACTAGCACATTTGTACATTTAACACAATTTCCATGGAAATATTTTTTTGTTAAAAATATTGATAAAAACATTTTCCATAAATGAAGTAGGAACCATCATTGAACCAGCAGTAGTTGATACACAAACTGTAATGGACAGAGGGCATAATATCCATTATCTATAACCTTTGGCCACAAGCCTGGGGTATAACATCACTGAAACTAATGGATTTTCCAGTTTTAGTGATAAAACACCAAAATGATATAAAAGTAACCACCTTAAAAAAGTTTTTTAAAATAAAACTATTTTTTTTAAATTGCGATCACCAAAATTTTCAAAGATGTAAGTAATATTTTGTTACCACAAAATGAATTAACCATTAATAAATGCTAATTGTAAAGAAAATTTTATGTTCAAACAGATAAGACATCTACAGAATAAATTGTTACAATTACAATTAAGTTTAATTTGGACAGACCCCCCCCCCCCNATTCTGTTGAATTATGGCTATTTTGAATATTGGTTTGGGAGCAAGTAGTTGTGCACCATTCAAGAATAGATTGTTAATTTTTAAAGTGCTGTTTAAGCATAATCTAAGATTACAATTAAGAAATCCATTCATCAAAAGAGAAAAAAGCAACTACAGGAGTTGATAACAGGAGCAAGGGATCGCAAAAAGTTTCCTAGGATATTAATGTTAATTGAATGGGTGGGCGACATCACTTTATTAATATTTATACATAATAACTCCAATATAAATTTTGAAGTATTTGATGTTGTACCTGTCCAATAGTTTCCATTGTTTTTTTTTCCAATAGCATTCATTTATTTTTGAAGAGTCATTAGCTATAAAATCCTTTCCATGAAATTTATAGTTAGAAATTTTATCCTTACAACAATACAACAACAAAAAGGAACTTCATCTCAGCATTTGACGTAAGTTTTAGTAATACTTGTCTTACAGTTTTGGACACTTCAAACACAATAAAAAGTTCAATTGGAATTAGAAAGAAATCATACATCTTCAGTTTCAGATAAAACCACACCATTCACAGTAAAAACTATTCCTTTGAATAGTGTATCATTACAATACAATTTGCTTTCACCTATCCAAGTTTTCATTCCTAAACCTTCTTTGGGTTTCATTTTGAAACTTTTGCATTGATGTTGAAACTTTGAAAGCAAAGTATCAACTTTAAAAGCATTTGTCCTTTCCCATAGAAAAAAGAAAACATAGTATGAAGATATTCACTCCCAGTTTCTATTGACATTCCTCAATGAATCTAGTCATAGAAAGTATTTATTACACATCTAATGAAACATATTCTTAAAACACATCTCAACATTACACAGATTCTATATTAAATCATTTTAAGTGGTCCAACACTGGTAGCTCAAACACCTCAGAAAAAATTCACATTTTTAGGTGCATTCCTGTAAGTTACGAGACTTCAAAACTTATTCTTGAAAAAGTTTTGTTGCCTTTGTCTTTCAATGGTATACACTCTTTCAAGCCAAAGTTGTCAAATATGAATGAACAAAATTCAATTTTCGTACAGTAATTTCTCTCAGAAGGAACAGTTTCTCTGCCTCCATTTTTCCTGTGCTAAAAGATGTACGAGTATATTTACTTTAAATACAAGTGAGTACCTTACCCTTAAGAGGTTACACCTCTTAAAAATTTAGTTTTTAATTTTTTCCAAGGACAGAATATCTCTGCTGGGACCACATTAAAACATCTGAAGAGTGCACACATACAAGGTCTATAGGATATGAATCTTCAGTGAAAATTTCATCTTTGAGATTTAACTCATTGTATTGTTTTAAAAATTCTCAATTCTTGCAAAAATGCTTCATTACCATGAACAGGAAAAGCGAACATAAGGAGTTATTGTATTATTTCTAAAGTATCTTTAGCAGAAAAAAACATATTTCTTTAAAATAAATGTTTCATTATAAATAAGTATGTTCACTGTCTAAACTATAATTTTAGGTTATCATATCATCAAATTAGATTATCTTGAAGTCACAACCTATTCGTATCATATGTTGAAAATTGTTTTCAAAGATACTTCAATTTTGTAAACAAGTCAAACAAATTTAAGAACATATAAGTAATCATCGATGTCATCGTTACTGTTATAATCGTAATCTTTGTTATTGTCATCATCGTCGTCGTCATCACCACCACCATGTGACAGAGAACTTCATTAAGCTGCAAAAGCTGGAAGATGCTCAACAAATATTGTATTCTATATACCATACACAAACATACTAATGAAAGATCAGTGAATGACCTACATTAATTAAAGAACTTCACTGAAATTTTAACAACCAAAATTACACACAATAATGAAACATTGAACAATTAATTTGCAGAACATTCTCATGAGCACTGTGTGAATTGCAGGAAAATGAAGAATGTTTCCAGGGATCTCTTAGAATGCTAATATAATTCTAATTTTATAACCCTTTTTATAAATATATAAATGTTTCGATACCAAAGTATGTACAGTAAATAAGTTCTTTAGTGTTTTCTTCAACCATATGTATCATTTATTTGTTTCCAGGTGCTGAAGGTTTTTTGGTATATCTCACAAAAATTAAAATTAATCTTTAATTCCTCCCGTTCTTATTTGAGGATTTTTTTAATTGTAAATTTTTAATAAGAGACAGTCATTTTTTTCTACTTTATAAAAATGAATTACTGTAATATTTTAGATTTTTTAAGTATTAGAGGTTGTACCACAGCTGAAATATTTTTTACTTCAGAGAATTGAATAATTTAATTTAATTATTTAATATTTACTTAAGAAACATTTCATGACAATCCAAGAGACATTCGGTTGGTTACACACAGAACTGAAGCATAAAAACTATTACAGTGGCAAAAGAGCCACAAGATGATTTTAAATTTTTCCACAGCAGAGGACAATTTAAAACTTTTCCGTAGTTTTCCCAAAATTCTTAAAAAACCTTAAAACCATCTTCAAATGAGATAAAATTACATAGTAACTGAATAATGTAAGTAGAAAAATCTCTCTACCATTTCAATGCTCAATTCAATTAATAGTCATATATATTCAATTAAAAATGTAATTTAAGAAATTATGAAAATAAACACAACTTTTATAACATGATTTTGACAATATTCAATTTTGTAATTTATTTTATAATACTAATACTTAAATAAGTTTTTATTATATTTACAAAAACCTAGAAATCAAACTTAACCAAGATACACTAAGACAAAAAATACTCCACTCAGTAGCTAACATAACTTCAAATTGATCTGCTAAGATAATGGTGAGAAACAAATGTCACTTAGACAACTTAAGTTGATATAGGTCTTCATACTCCTCGTTATATGATTGCAGTCATTGCAAATTTCTTTACTTCGTTGAATTCAAATTCCATTGTAGAAAGCATTGTTTTTGTTGTTGTAGTTGTTATTGTTGTTATTATTATTATTAATGTACCTTCATAAATTCAGTAGTTGGTAATGATTACTGTTTATGTTTCACAAGTTAAGTCAACATTCAATTTCCATTTTCTGGACCACTTTAAATGGATTGACCCTATTACGACTTACCTTGCTTACTAGCAGGTCTTATGCAACTTCCAACTAAAACATTAAATAATGCTTGCTGGCGGAGGTAATTCAATATTTGTGGCACATGATTAGGATGAGAAAATGGTATATTCGATACTAGTATTCCTTCCATATTTTTACTCTCTGTCATGAAGTAACAATGATGTTGGTCAGGTAGCGACTTAAAAAGACAAAAGCAATAATTCAGATAATGTTTCCACACAGATAACACTTTTCATTTACTGATATAGCAATTAGTTAAGAAGATATTAGCCACATACATAAATAAAAATAGAATACCAAAAAAATCAAATAAAATGTAAAATTTTAATAATTTCACAGGAAAGGTTTATGTATAGCAATTATTTTATAGAGAGCTGTGAAGTTTGTTTCAAATAACTACCCTGAATGATTTCCCAATTGATAGAGCACAGTGAATGTTTTTCTTCTTCTCTCTTTTGACGTCACTTAAATGAAATTTTATTTTCCTTAACCTACAGGAAAGATCATTGACAATAGTACTGGAAACTGACATTATCAACAAAACAATATTTCATAAATAGCCTTGCTTTTATGCTTTAGGCTGGTCAATACAAATTTGAGCACCATAATATTATAGAAAGAACAAAGACAAATGTAATCATAAAAATTAATGATCAAGAAGGAAATAAATAATTGCAATACGGACTATCTGATCCTAGAATTCAGCATTTCAAACCCCAAAGAAGTTTTCCCTTGGGCCTCCAATAAACTAAACGTAATTTTCAGAAGTAAACATGAATTTAATCCCAAGCAACAAATTCAATGCCCAAATCTTTGGGAATAAAAAATATTATTAAAAAGAAGAATAAGAATATATTAGCTTAAGACTTAGAATTTGATCATTATTAATAAGATTGTTGGACTTTCGTCATTCAGAAGTCATAAGAATCACTAACTAATGAATTAGAATTCGTGCTTCATTAAATATTAATAATTGGCATTACAAAATGATTGAGATCAAGTAAAGAACATTCTAATTTTTTGCACACTGTGAGTCATGGTACAGATTTCCAGGAGGTACTCAAGGTATACAACACAAGTGTATCAGTTTTCACAGATTCAAGTAAATATGTAAAATTTCAAATTGCTAGTACATCAGGAATAACGTAAAAATTCCATCCAAGAACAACAGAGAAATCAAGTCAAATAAAAGCACATAATAAATATTTGTTTACTATCCAATATACATACTAAATCACACAAAAATACTTTCAGTTAAAGCAAGTAACAGTAAATACTAATTTCATTATACAAAATCAGTAAAATGGTAAAAAAGTTTCTCAAACAAATTAGACAAGTAGATGAATTAACAATGTATACAACATTTTGAGAGCTAAGATGTCTTTTAAATGGGAAACAAATTCACAAAATAAGATGTATGTCAGTGAACCAGGCAAGACAAAGAAATGAGGATTAAACACTAAATTTTACAAAAAAGATTTGTTCCAGAAGGAACATTCTTTTCCCAATTACAACAACCCAAACACTCATCAGCTTTGTCAAGAAGTGAAATCTTCATTGAAGACTGAACTGCCATGTGTGTACTCAGTAATTATTTGGGCATTAAATACAATGTTTTTGCAAGAACTGCTAAATGATATTGTAGAAACTCTTGGAAATATTTGGGGATCATAACATGCATTTTCAAAACATTGCTGTCAACTAAACATTTATAGACTTCTTACACTAAAACTTGAACTTTCAAGATTCAAAGGAGGCATATAGGAATTATCTTCATTCATTTTTTATTATAAAGAGACTAGCCATATTCTGAATAGAGCAAATACTTAGCTGCTCCAGGTAGAATATGAACTTGCATCACATACAATACAATTTATGGAGCTCCTCAGTAACAAAAATGGCCAAGCGGTAAAATGGTAAACAGGCCTATAATCCAAGCTCTGGAAGCTGAATTTTAGCAAAACTTACAGGAGCTACATAATTACTGCTGCCAAGAGACACTACCTTATATGTACATTACTTGAAGGGACATTTAAGTGTAATATGAGGAAAATCTGGGATAAGTAATTGCATTTCCTTCCTTAAATACTCGTTCTGCAGTGCAGCATTAATTGCCAATTTGGGGTAAAATCCTGTCCCATTTTTTCTTGTGAATCAGAATTCCTTGAATTAACCAGGGTGGCTAGAGATTCTCCATCTCAAAATTCCCTCACTTTTCCCCAACTTTCCCTGACCAATAGATTAATTTTCCCCAACTATTATCGCACAACATGAACATGCAAGAAAAATTTACTTTAACAATTGAGAAACAAACATCCTAGCAAGTGAAATCTTATGAAAATAAAGAAGAAATTTCATTAAAGGAAATTCTTAATAATTCATAAACTATTCTTCAATAGTAAAGTGTTGCCATAAAAATTAAAAAATAAGCACACTTATCAGAAATATAAATAAAACAAAGCTTGGTATTAGACTGACTAAAGACCGATTAAAGTAGCATATAGCTCTGCCATCATGGAAATGATGTTGAGGCAGTTTGAGAATGAATCAATGGTTGGAGGTGGAATGGATGGAGCTACGTCAGCTTACAACGGTCAACAGACATATGACAACGCCGTGCTTTCACCCCATCTCATTATTATCAGCTCATTTTTATTCATTCACTATGTCAAGTATAGTAATACATATATAACTTTCTTCCAGGACATCAGAGTCATCTGAGTAATGATGCTATCATGACATTTGTGGTCAGTAAAACATAATATCTGCTGAAAGGAGGAAATAAGGGGTAGGAGTGGAGTTGCTGTCCACTGTACTTCCCTCATTCAATAGTCCTTGCAAATAGGGTTGCCATCATAAAAATCTCAAATCTAGGACCAGGAGACCAAAAACCCTGGATTTTGGAGCTAAAACCCACATTTACTATCTAAAATGATTTCTACCCATCGTAATACGAAATAAAGTTGAACTTGTTAATACAAGCCATTAAGAAAAATTAATAAAGAGGTGCTTTCACAGTAAGAAGCATTGTGTTTTTAACAGAATTCAATAGATACTTCTCAGTATTGGAAAGAAAAAAATCTGAAATGCTAATTTTATTTTTCACAGAAAAAAACTAATAACTGAAGTGTTGAAACTACAGAACACAAAATACATCTAGTAACAAAAATAATCATCTTAAAATTAACAGAGTAATTGTAGCATATGTAAAATTATGCATCATATTCGTATTGCAATGGCACATGCAAATTTTGAACAATCGCAAGAATTAGGCCTTGACCCACAGTTTATTATAAAAATCATAACAGAGTAGAAAACCTTGACAGGATGCTCTTGAAACTAGAACAAATCCGAGGAAACCCACACAATTATGAAACGTGTTTATTCAGAAGTATGGTGAATCGAGTTTGGTTTGGCATGAAAATAAAATAAAAGTCAGCAAAACACTGGCATCTTACACGATAATCAAATAAATTAGTGTCAAAGTTGGTTTATAACGGCACATGGAGAAAAAAAACTTACACTTCGTTTCACTGTTAAAATACAAATAAATGTTACAACAAAATATTTCAGCAGAACCCATTGCTACTGTCACAAACGATTCATTGAAATGGAATTGTTTGGTGAAACTGCTTCAAAATTTGAAGTGTATTTTTGGTGTATTGTTTTAAGTGGTAAGAATTTTTGGTGTATTTTTTAAATTTGGTGATCTTTGTTATCGTTTAAATTTTTTCCCTGAGTAGTGAGCAAATTCCGACTTTATCGAAAACAGAAAATTCCCCAACTTTTCCCAGATTTTCCAGTCACCTGCCATCCTGATTAACCCTAAAATTTTGACATTACTCTCATAAGTCTTCTCCATAAAGTTCACAATAATATTTTGGTTCTGTTTCTTGTGGAGGTTTCATTCAGCTTTCAATTACAATTTTCCAAGGGCAAATCATCACCTTTCAGCAAGCATAAAAACAAAAAAATAAGGCAGTTCTCAAACCACAGATATGCTGATACAAGGGAAAATTGGCCTAAATGTTCAGATTTGTCACTGATATACTTACAGAACTCTAATAGTTTTCAAAACATGTTCTATATTTCTATTCCCTTATCTAGATAACATTCATGCAGAAGAAAATTTAGAGCATTGTCAATTTACATTTTTGTAATTCTTACAAGTTGAAACTTAAAATGTACTATACACCAATTGCTTTTTCTTTGGTTTAGAGAGAACAATTACATTTTAAGAGAGAAGAGAAAATAGGTAAAACATGCCAGTTGGCATGCTCAAGGTCTGAGTTACAACTTAAATTAAAAAAAGAGAAAATTCTTGAGGTATAGTAATCAAAAAATAAACAAAGAAGAAAGGTAGTTTTGAAACTGTTACAATGATATACATATTCAAAGATTTACAAAATCAGATTAAAAATATACATGATACTAATAGAGGTGAATTTTAAAAATCATTGGCTACTTCCTCAGGAAATAAAATTATTTAAATTACAAAATACTATGGAATATTATAACTATATACATACCACAAATAACCCTCTATTATTGGCACAATCCAACTGACCAGCAGATGCATGTTGGGTAATTAGAGAAAGGAATGGATGTGGGGAAGATAAATCCCCACATTCAATTTCTGTAATTTGTTGAATACATCGAACAAGAGTTAAGCACATTGGCATTGGGTTGTTTAAACGTAACACAAAGCAAGCTGGTAGAGTTGCACTGTTGTTTGCTGTCAATGTAGCATAAGTAGGAGAGCTGAAAAACATCAAAGCAAGGACCATGAAGACACAAAATTAAAAGAAAAATTCTTGTTATAAACTATTAATGCAAACTGTTATAAAGCATTAATGCAAACTTGAATTTGTATTAAAACACAAGAAAACACACGTGAAGAAAATGTCACATTACAACAGGGAAATGGCAATACAAGTGGGCATTCAATACTTGCAGGATCAATAAGTGGGATTCACAGAACACTGAAACATGGGTAAGTTTGTTTGACTCACGTGAATTATTTTACATATCCTTTATCATCAAAGATGAAATTTAGTTGAAAGAGGAATAGTAAATAGTCTTTTCAGTGAATATAAGAGGCAATACAGGTGTTGCAAATGAACAAAAACATTTCAGTCTTACAAATTACTTTCATTTAGAGTGAGGTGACCTTCTGGAAGTTCTTTACCCAAACATGAAGCGATTTTTTTTAGCAATGTCTAATTGCAGATTTCTACAACTTATTTAATGCAAATAAGGGATTTAGAAAGAATGAAGAGAATAAAATACCTATTGCGCATTTAATGATCCCTAGCATACTGCAATTTCACTTAAGGATTAACATACCTAAAGAGAAACCATGGACATGAAACCTGCATAATATGAAGTATGTTACCGTATTTACCTGAATATAGTCCCCCCTTTTTTTCTCGAAAAAATCGCCCTAAAATCCTGGGGG
>NNCF01128255.1:402865-428482 GCA_002313205.1 Laupala kohalensis
GCCCTATACGTAACATGACACAAAGAACATTGATTGATGATGGCGGGATTTGATGCTCATTCGAAATAGAAACCGAACTGGTCCACGTCGTCTAGGAATGACCAACTGCCGTCACCGTGCCGACCATAACACACGATTTTTTCGAGAGACGGGAATCTTCTTCCAAACAACAAAAGTTGGGCGATCAAAGATGCTTCGACGCTAACATCAAACTGCGAGTTCTAAATAATGCTCAGACACAGAAATAAAGCAGCGGCATGAGAATTCAAAGTAGAGCCGAAGTCCATATGTATCTGGCGATGTCTAGAGAAGTTGAACTGCATCAGTTAGCTTTTCAAGTACTTCTGATTATACTTACCAGAGCCAACCATTTCACATGGAATTTTCAATGAGCATTTCAGAAAGACTTTTTAGAAAATTGATTTTACTCAACTTCATTTTTTTCTCTCTAAATTTTGCCTCTTAAAATAAGGGGGGGGGGACTATATTCGGGTAAATATGGTAATACAGAAAAAACTTCATTTAACTCAATTAATTAATAATTAGCATAAAATGCAGAAAGTCATAGATTTTTAAGGAACAGAATTCAGAAGATCATAGCCAATGAAAAACAGCTATGAATTAAACAGTCCATCTTCGTCTATGTAGTAATACAATGAAATTGATAAATATAGACCTATTAAAGCAGACAATTTATCATCACTCCAATCCAAGAGTTTCCGCTCAAGTTTTAATTCACTTGATAATAGTACCAATATGTACTGAAACATTGTGATTTTAATAAGTTTTAAAGTGTTCTACACATTCTTACATATTTTATATTGTGATTAGTGGAACCTTGATGTGTTCCTATTAGGTATACTTTGATTGGAGTGATTTTTGTCTGCCTTATTAATTGTCAGCTTTAACAGGTCGATATGTATCAATTTCAACTATGAATTTATTTGTTTATTCAAAATTATTTTACAACTCAATAAAAATTTAATTAACCTCTTAACAAAATTAAAATACACAATACAGGTGTTACGTAATACACTAAGTACCTAACCTCCCGGTTACACAACATTTAATATTTGTCATAAAACATTTGATAAAAATTATTCACATGTCGACAACCACAACAATTGGTGTTCAAATTACTTGAGTTCTACAGTACTTTAAAAAGTGATGATTCTTAGAAATGTAATCTTAAATATAAAATATAGTTCCAAAAGCCAATGAGAGAGTCATTTTGAACCAACTCATTAATATATTTTCTGGTATTAAATATGACATAGAAGAGTATAGTTTACAAATGTAGAAAAAAGTAGACACCTTTTCCCATTTGGGCTTCTGTTAACACAGATGAGAGGAGTAGTTTGCAATTTATGAGATGTCGAACCTTCCATGCACACCATTACACTGTAACCCAAGTTCTTAGAGGTAACTTCTTCAATAGTTAATGGCACAGCACTCCTGGTCTTCTGATCCAATAATTCAAAAGGAGGTACAAGGTAGGTTAACCTCATGGCATGTCCTATGTAAAATAAATATAATGCAAATGAAATTAAACACACAAGTATAATGACTTTATTTCTACATCTTACTACTTTTTAATAGTTTTTAGTGCAGTTTTCAATCAAATAAAACATGTAATTAACATATGGGTAAAGTCTCAATATGTTATTTGGTGTGAGAGTGAGTGAGTGAGAGAGTGAGTGGGTGGGTGGGTGAGAGATATTGAGATTGATTGATCATTTAGCCTTTTCGGCTATTTTTTTCATACATATAAAATACAATATATTACACAATATAAGATATTTTTGTGGGGCTGTGGGGCTTTACGGCTTGTTGACATCAAGGTCATTAGAGCCCTAAAATTCTGTACAGGTAGGGAAAATGCAGTTACGCACTAAGGAGAGCCAACATAGCTCTCCCCGCGTGTGGGACTTGTCGAATGACTCAACCATACCCACTAAAAACCCTCCTGAATTACAACATATCAAAACAAATATCATTACATCAAAACATTACAACGAGGAAAATTAGCCCTCGCAACCTACTAGCGTCGGGATCAAAAAGAACAAGAGGTGACTAACGAAGGTCAGGAAAGAGAAAGAAAGGGGCTGTACTTTTGGGAGCTTTAATTTTCTTACAGGTGCATTTACATTTAGGGCATCTACTACACAATGAACTAATTTATCTGCCTTCGTGTTAGTACTCTCAAGATTAGACTCTAAATTTGTCTTAAACTTAACAAAATTATCAACATTGAACATTTTATAATTCCTAGCAAGCAACTCTCTAAAGTGCATCACACTACTACTTAAATTCAGTTCCACTTTTATCCGTGCATGGTCCGGTATTTTAGGTTGATGGATCACTTCAACATCTATTTTACTATTGGAAAATACTAAGTCTATAATTGTTTGGCTATCCCTGGTTACTCTTGTTGCACTGTTTACATATTGTTTCATACCTGAGCTCTGCATTTTGGTTTGTAGTTTCTTTTAATAAAAGTATCCATTTTACAATCTATATTGAAGTCTCCTATCACTATGCATTCATTGTGAGATATACATTCTTCCACAACATCCCCCCTCCCCCCAAACGGGATGAATTCACTATCAGATGCACTTGGCGATACTATCACATCATTGTAATAATTTTAGTAACTTTCACTCCTATAATCCAACAGTTTGCTTGTATCTTCTTTGGGCTCTAATGACCTCGATGTTGATGAGCCCTAAAGCCCCATTAAAAAAATGTATCTTCTTTATCATTAACACTTCACTTTTTATGTCCTCCCTCACATACATCAATACACCTCCTGTATATCTGTTTTCCCCGTCTCATCTAACTACACTGTAGCCACTTACATTCACTTCACTATCTTAGATTTCTGCCATTAATCTTGCCTCTGACAGTACAAGAACAGCTGGATTAATTTTTTCAATGACCATATTTTATATTTCATTTTTATGCGCTATAAGGCTCTGCACATTTGTATGCATAATGACATCTTTATTCTTCTGTTGTTGCTGTTTTTACCTTTTTATCCTCCCATCTTGTTCTTTTCTTCTCCTCATGTAAGAATCTCTTATGTCAGACATTCTACATTGATGGCTTCATGTTTGTTGTTTATATTTTTCATTTTTTAGCTTACAGTTAATACATTGTTTTTTATCTTCTTTACAGCCTGCTGTTTCATGTTTCCTGCGCATTTGTAGCATGCTACATTCCTCTTTCAATTTCTTGCCATATGAAAAAAAAACATCATTTGAAACATCTTTTAACACTGGCGTAATTGTAAACTTTACATTTACGCCAACCAACATTAATTTTCTCTCTTTTCAGCATTATCTCTTGTGTAAGTTCATCGACTTTTATAATTATAGATCCTTTGTTCTTTGTAGATTTCCTCATGTTTTTAGCATCATTTCCTCAGTCTTTTACAATTTTTTAAAGATTCGAATGTGACAATCTTTATTTATTTCTTCCATTCTATTTTGTTTCTTTATTGTATCACTTGCTTTTATTTTTTCATCAATATCTAATATCTTTAATTTTGGTGTAACCTGCTTTGGTTTCACTACTTGGAAATCATCACCAAGTTTTTCTCGTACTTCCTCTTTTAGTTTTCTTATCTCTTCTCTAGTTTCACATCCAAGGATAACAGCACCATTACCTCCATTTTTTACTTTTGTTTTTTACCACATCCACATTTGCGATATCAATTTCTTCTTTCACTAGCATTTTTGTTTTTTCACTTTCTTGAACCACTTTTGGTTTCACAACAATTATGTTTTCTTTCCTTTTCACTTTAACAACCTCCGAAAAAAGTTTCATTTGCTCCTTCAGTTCTTCTGCCCCTTTTTGCATACTGTTTTTCAACTCAGCTATTTCATGTCTAATGAATCCCAATTCTTCCTGAATCACTTCTTTAATAATTCTTCCAATGTCATTTGTACATGCTTCTTCATCTTTCTTTTCTCTTATCATTTTAACTAACCAGACAATTTTTACCTCCATGTTTGATGGTACATTTCCAGATGACGAGCACCTATCAGTTTTTTGCACGCAGAACAATGATACTCATTGTATTCTTTTGTCATCCCACTCGGCAAATCCCTGCATCTTCACTATTACTACATACATTAACACAGTGAAACACAGGCACGTCCAACCTCGGCAGCATCTGACTACTGACAGAGAGAGTGAGGAAGAATGGGTGGAGAGAGGGGGGACAGCAAAAGCAAGAGCGGGGGTCGGGGAGGGAGCGTGAGCGGGATTCAAGGGCGGGGACGAAGGGGGAGGGAGCGAGGGTGGGGTCGAGGGGGGAGCAAGAGGGGGGTCGAGGGGGGAGCAAGGGGGGAGGGAGCGAGAGCGAGGGGGGAGACTTGATCAGCTGTTTAAACATTGGATTATCTTTAGACTCAACAAAAGCTCAGTCATACAAAGATTTCTGGTGGGAAGTGGAAGGATCTCAGAGCATAGAACAGATTCATATGATGACTGCTATGCTAGGATCACATTATGTAGAGATAAAATATTTTGTTGTCTAGGTGCACATGGACGTAAAGCCAAAATGTTTTCTCCTGTCCCTTAAAAAGGTTTTTTGTGTTACTCAGTGTAGGAAGGAAAGAAAGGCTATGAACACAATTTGGTGGATAGAAGAGCAACACCAGAATTCATCTTAACAGTTACAATGAGTGATAATTACAAACATATCTATTCCATGTACTTGCATACATACCTCCTCGACGTTTCTCTAGAACTCCAACAGGAGACTTATGAACAAGATAAAAAGGTTCTTTAATTAGAGGAGTCTGTAACTGTGCCAAGGTGCCAAGATCTGTTTCCAAACTCTGAAGAGCACTGAAAGCTTTACATTTTACTTTCTTTTCTGCATTCAGCTGATAGATAGAAGCTAAGCCTTCAAGCTGAGTAGTGAAGTCAGCAAAATCACCACGAGAAAGACAGGAAACCAGTTCCTCACAGCTCTACAAAGAAGAAAAGAAACATTTAACAAATTAAGGAAAAATAACATTTTAAAGGAAATTAAGTTGGTTCCAATGAATCACTGCAATAAAGTACTATGAAAAAATATATTTATAGTACTTTATTTTAGTAGTAAAAATTATTTATAACAATAGTTTCTAGTAGCAAAAACATGTGTTTCATAGCGAGTCATAAATTTTTCACACACAAACAAGGATACTCTCTTTAAGTAAAATACTTCAAAACATACTAGACTAGATAGACATGCAATTAACTCTTGACCAATTTTTTCAATGATCTGGTCCAATTACAATGAAGATGGATAGAATATAAGCTAAATGATCAGGAGTTTCAAGCACCTTTGGTCAATACAACATTCCTATTTGAAGATCAGAAAACATTTATTACAATGGAATAAGGTGCAAGGTTTACATTATTAAACAGAAGACTTAACACTGCTTCATATCAGAACAATTTCATTAAATTTATTTCAATCCTTTACCTATGGGTCACAAGTACGTAAAAATTCCTCTTCTGACTCAATAAAATTGTCTGATTAAATGTAAATAATACACCACACACTAGTAACTAACTGTATTTATCAGGGGATGGCCCCGATCATTGAAAGATTCCTTCTTTTCATCTCATACTCCTAAATGAATCTCAATCGTTTACGACTAAGTGATCACAAAAAAAAATATCCAATTAAAAGTTCTCACACTCCCAATTGAACTTCTTCCCTGCTAAGTATAACAGAATCAATTAAAGCTAGATAAATCATGTTACTATTTTCCCATTATTGTACTCTCTAAGAATATCACCAAAGTAAGCAAACGATGGGACATGATTATATTAAAAAATAAAATAAAGCTTACAATGGGATAGGAGCATATCTCTCCTTCTCTGTTCAGACCAGAGATATATGAACTCAATCTTAGCTCAAGAACTGGGCCTAAAGACTTCGATTCCTGTATCGTTCATAATATATTTCTTCAATCGAACTTGAGAAGTGCAGATCTCTATGTCCTTAATTATTTTAAGGTTCTTCTTCTTACCTGGCATTATAGCCCTTTGTGGGCTTTGGCCTTCATGGAGGGTAGAGCTCACACGATTTCTTGACCCCAGCACTAGGAGGAGGAGATGTGGTCAGCATCTCGCTCCGACCGGTTCGACCCCAGGATAGATCCTGGTACTCATTTTATAGCAGGCTGAGTAGGCCTGGGAGCCAGTCTGGATGTTGAGGCATGATGAAAATCCCCACCTCACCAGGGATCAATCCGCGGCCTTCCAGCCAGCAACTCAGTGCTCTATCTACTGAGCCACGCTGACTCCAATTATTTTAAGGTTACACAATTTTAAATGAAAAATATAGTTGTTCCGGAAATTCATAATTTCAGGATAAACAAATTTGGAAGTTACTCATCTACTGTATAGACTTTTCAAACCAACAAACCCTTTCAGGGCCCTCCAATGGATTATAATCCATAAATTGTTTGGGAGATATCTAATTTTATTTTATTTTTTTCACTATTATGTTGTTACGTAACCAAATAATGGCAGTTTGACAACTTTGAAACAGGTTTACCTTTTGAAAAATATGTTGTAGCAGAATAAGTACATAGTTATTGTCAAGATGTTTAATCTATCTTGTTTATGTCAATTTTTCTATTATTTTTGAGATGGGTGGTTACCATTAAGCAGGGTCTGGGTTTAATTCTGGAAGACACAACCCAGCGGAAAATGAGATGTTGGTTAGATGAACTGTAGGCTCAAATGTAGTACCAGAAATCAGCAAGAATTACGGAAAATTTTACAAAACTTTGAAATTTTGGAATAAGTAGTAGTGAGTCTTATTTTTCTGTTTTATTAACTCTCCCACAATTTTTTCGTAGCCATACACCCTTTGGTGCCACTCTCAAGGCGCACACTCGCAACTTGAACAGAGTTGTTGCAAAACTGTCATGTCTGTCTATTCAAAATAATGTATGGAAGGGTCCAAACACTAGATTTGAATATAGTAAATACACACTACAAAACACCTGCCTCAATACATGTTCATCTGAAAAAATCAGCTGAGTTAGAATAGAAGGGCCTGGAGATCCTATATATACCTCTTACACCTGGTGGGCACATTGTTCGTGTTGCTCATGTGTGGTCGGTAACTTGTCAGGTCAAGCATGTAAAAAATGTTAATTATTTTCTTCTTGTACACTGAATGTTACATTTCACAAAACAATTAAAGAGACAGTGTACAAGTTTTGGAAACCAACCTTTGGTGTTTTTCTTAGCGCCATTTTTAAATACTGTTTGAATACTTTAATCTGTAAGCTTCAGTATTTCAATAATTGCTAGCTTAATTTTCTATTTTCTCAATGTATTATACATTTAGTTGAAGAAAAGAACCATGCATGTATATTCTATTCAAGACTTCCTTCTCAGTGCAGAATGTTCAAATAAAATACTATTTTAAGTATCTGTTTGAGCTTATTTATAGTTTATATTTTAATTGGAAGTTAGTATAAGTAGGTGTTTGGAGGCAATAGGCATCATTTCTTCATCAAAATCGGACTGAGATTCATTTTATTTTCCGTACATAAGTCTTTTGCTGACCATTTCATGACAATACACTAAAAACTGCAAGCTTGCACATTTGGGGAGGCAATTAGGGGTGCATGGCTCCAAACAAAATTAAGAGAGAATTAATAATCATAATAAAAAAATACTACTCTACAACCAATTCCAAAATTTTAAAACATTACAAATTATTTCTCATAAGGGTCTGTTGTTTGTCTAATTGTGGTATAATATTAATTCATTTTGATATATTTTGATTAATTTTGTTGTTATTCTGCCAAATATAGCTGTGTTTTTAATACCAAAGGTGATCGTCTCATTCATTTCATGTTTGTCAGTGGGGTACAATATATAAAAAAAGAAGATTGTGATGTTTGCTCTCTTGTAATGAAGCTGAAGCATGTGACTCCAAGGTTATTGGCTATTTTTATTCGGTTCTAATATTTTGTCATCTGTAGTTATTAGTTCCATTATTGAAGTGCAGCTATTGTATGTTTCCTTTCACTATTGATAACATACAGTTTTTGATTTATTATCAGATGCCACAATTGAGCATGTTGTGTTCTTCCTTCTTAGATCTTTCAATTTACGATATTTTTAAAGTATTTTTTAAATTCAAAGACTATGTTCTTTAGATCTTCATTTCTTGTAATGTTATACATCTCATGTAGAGTTAGGAAATACTTTCATGTGACTGTTCAATTGTGCACCATTAAAAGTTAATATCTCCTTTTTACTTGTTTTTTTCTTAGATTTGTTATAGGGGCATGTGTGATGCAATGCCATAGTCATGACATTACTAAAATTGCAGTTTACAATAGTTAACTCTGTTATACTGCATACTTAGCACCATTGTTGTTCCCCTTAGTATAATTTGTATAATTGTTGTTCCCCTAAGTATAATGTGTATAATTGTTGTTCCTCTAAGTATAATGTGCAAGTTATTAATGTTTATATTAATAATATCTATCTTTGGTATCACTAGTTGCAAAGTTGAATTCAGTCACAGTATGTAAATTTGTCCTATATGAATAGAAATTCCTGTGTTAATGATAATTTTTAGATCATCTTCAATGATATTAGAACATATGCAGTCAATTTAAGATTTTGTTGGTTAATTTATAAATGTAGGTCCTACATTGTAGAAGGTAGTTCAAGTTTACCAAGATTTGTTAATATGTCTATTTTCATCTTGGTTGTCTTTCAAGCAGTACATGACAAAACAGCCTGTTTTATTAGTGAATTTCTAAGTTCCTATTATTAAGATTTCTATTATTTCTCAAAAAACATTCACAATAAAACTAATCAGGACTTAACTTGAAGCTTGTAAAAGGGAAATTATAACTTTTTTTTGTCATCTAATACTAATACAAACAAACAAACAAACAAACAGCACATTCAAGATGGTACAATAATCTACAAAAAGTGACTTCTGCAAAAAAAATTATTAGAAAATATGTTGAGGATAAAATTCTAAGCGGTGCCCATATAAAAAGATAAAATTGATACAAATTTAATCATCGATTTCTTTATTGACAACAATCCTTTTCCAGATAATAAAGATTTAATTTCACTTTCAACTGGAGAAGTTGCAGATGAAACAATTAACCCTCTTCACGCTTTTAAATTGAAGTTGAGATTATGAACAAGTACAATGGATATAATTTTCTCAACCTTTCATTAACCAGAAGAAAAAAAAATGTCCGACCTATTTTGATGACAAGGGCTCTAATGATGTTGACGAGCCCTAAAGACCCACAAAAAATATATATTTTGATGATGGAAAGAAAATTAAAAATTTCAGATGAAGAGATATCAAAGGATCTACATCTAATGTTTCAAAGAATATGCATCATAACTTCCAGTTTTCGACATAAATTGGCCTCATATCCACTAGCTTTTTTGTACTCATAAGGCACCAAATTTTACAAATCTTATGCCCATACTACCAGCATTTTTTCTACACACTCTTATGAATACTTTCCACTATCTAACTAATGCTAGAACTATTTTTTTTTTTTTTGGGGGGGGGNATATTTTTACTGTCATCTTTTGTAATATAGATTATGTGCAGATGATAACTCATCTCTGCAGCATATAGCAATAATGTGTCCATGCAATTGTTGTAAGAGTGTTTAAAAAAAAAATTTTTTTTGATTATATTTTACAAGTTAGTTAAAATATTGAAACCAAAAATTATCACAATGATTATTTATGCTCCATTTCATAGAATTACCTATTACATAATACTTGCATAAGGGTGGAGCCCAAAAAAATGATACAGATCTACTTGAAATACAAAAAGTAAAATATTAAAATTATACCAAAATATAACATGACCTACATAGTTAACTAAGTAATACCATACCACATGCAGGTAGATAAAAATGAAGTACTAAAGTCACAATATCAGAAATACAATAAATTGTTGTGTAAAATTACTATGTACTAAAAACAATCGTGGAAATGAAAAACTTTTTGAATGACTGCAATAACCCTTGTAAATTTTGGGATGATATTCCATTGAAAATTGCCAAATAGTACATCCAAAAGTGATGTAATTGAACAAATCAGAGTTGGTGAGGAAATAATCTCCAACCCTCAAGACTAGCAAGTCAGTTTCATAATTTCTTCACTAATATTGATTTGGGTTATCCAAAAAAACTTAAAGAGAGTAAGAGTGAATTGCTCAGGGATCAGAAGATTCTTAATAGTATTCATATACGAGTAATCCCTATTAATCAATCTGAAATAATTAATTTAAAACACAATATGCCAAATAAGAGTGGAGGTTTCGATAGCATAAATGTTTAAGTCTTAAAAACTATTTCTGGTCTATTTCTGGCCTATTTCTGGCCAATCTTAGAATTCATTCAACTTATGTATGGATAAAGGTAATCGGCTGACTGCCCTTAAAAAACCTTGAATAGCGTCTATTCATAAGAAAGGTGATAAAACTAACTTCTAAAATTATGTCTATTTCTATACTTTCCAATAAATCTCCAGTATTTGGGAAGCTTCTGTACATCAGAAGGAAGATTCTGCAAGTTTCTAGATGAAAGTAAATTATTGTCCCCTAAACATTTTTTTTGAAAGAGTTGGGTATGGATAATGCACTTTCTAATGTTATGAACTTCATATCTCAAGGACTGAATGAGAGTAAGGTTGTAGATCTTAAAAAGGCATTTGATACTGTAGACCATAGTATTATGCTGAGAAAGTTTTGTGCATATGGCCTAAGGAGTCAAGCAGATTTGGCGATGTTACATGCCGAGGATTTGGCAATATCCATCTCCATCATCTGCCTTAGTAGCATTCAGCAATGACTAAAAACTGTAACTTAGATGGTTCATCACAGGTCTTACTTTACATCCACGGTCTTTTGCGCCTAAGAAACCCGTCATTACCTTTGACGCACACTGGGACACCTGTGTCCCAAATACAATAATGGTCATTATTAATTGTAAAAGTCATTTTATGTTTCCAAACTATAACTTAAATTGATCAGAATATACCTATAACAATAATAAAATGTGTTTAATTTAGAACCTGCTCATAAAATCACGTGAAGAAAAGCTTCTCACATTCACTAATACAGCTTTTTCAACAAACAAATCGACATGGTTCAACACATTGTTGAAAACCTAAACCAAGTAATATTAAAATTACTAACATTATAGAATACTGCTGTGTTTCTTTCCAGGAATTTTACAAAGTACCTGGGTTACAGGACAAGTAAACACTTTTGGAACACTGGTGTCCCATATGCATTAAAGGGTTAAAGCAATGAACTTGTTGCATTCATTAATTTTAATACATTATCTAATGATCGTAAGATTTTTCAAGATAATACAAAGGTTATAAAAATGAAATTAAGTAATTGGATTATAAACCATACAAAAAAGAGATGTACAACAGCACACTAAACTGTTATAAGCAAGTTGAGCTTCCTCGTCTATTCTGGTGATTTATTCACCATATGGGTATAATGTGTTTGCATTGCATTTTTCTGGTCAACAAATAACTTAATTTCAAAAATTTCAGCTTCAAGATCTTATACAAGCTGATGTAAGTTATTAGATTTTTTGTCATTGTTAATTTTAACCATGACAATCTTGCAATACTTTTCAATGGAGTATTGGGTGGTGCTTATGATTTTATGTGATTCCATATTGTTTCATTTACGTAGACAGCTACTGCTATCTATAGCTATAGCAATGTGCAGTGGTGAGTGTTTATCCTGAGAGACCATTGTTTTGTTATAGTTCAGTTTCATTGTATTGGTAATTCGCACCGCCAGGTTACCGCTTAAGAGCGTCACTGTCACACAGTGTCAGGGGGTTTTTGGCACTGGCCTTACTCTCCGTCTGATTTTGCTCTGCGAGGTGTTAACTGTATCTATGTGCAGATTAAGCAGCCATGGATACCCATGATACAGAAAGCCATGAGGAGGACAGTTTAGACACTAAAGAACTCATCTATTGTTAAAAATTGATTAAAAAAATAAGTGGAAGTCATAATAACATTATTTCTATATCATTTTATTCCTTTAGTCTCAAAGTGGAGTCCAGCTAAAGCACAATGGAGTCGAACTGCGGAAATTTATATGTATGTAGATAAATGAATAAAACCTTTCGATTTTTGTTAAGAAGGGCTTTACTTAAATTATTTAAAAAGTAAAAAAAAAAAACAATTTTGGTAGCCTAATTGTAAATTTTTGTTGAAGTAGAGAATATACTAATTTTGTTCAGAACTCTGTTGTTTCTCTTGGCAGCAAGCAAACAAAAAGCCATTTGAATGGACTTCTAAGTATGTTAAGGAAGGTCCCACCTTGGATGTTTGGCGAGAAACTAATAGTTTCCAGTTATTTAATGAATAATGCAAGTATTCCAGGTTTCACGGATTGTGGCTTTACCTTCAACACATTGTAACTTGGTTAATATTGCATCTACAGAAATGAGAAAAACTCAGTCTTTCTCTATCCTTTATATTATCTTCATTTTTTGTTCCTACACATTTTTCACTTATGTTTGTGGTTTTAGAGTTTAAAGGCAAATGTCATATGCTCTCCCTTGCTCAAAAATTGCTTAATTTAATGGTATATATCTAAACAACTACAGACTTTTTGTAAAAAATATACAACATAGTTTAGAATTAATTTCTCTACTGATTCCAAAGTTATTGTGAATTTTTAATTTATTATACGCATGAAGGTGTAGTAATTACCCTCCAGCAGTTAAGCAGTCAAAGTTTTTTAATTGTTTATGAGAAGCCTTTCTTAACAAAAATCAAAAGGTTTTACTCATTTACCTAGAGATAACCCACATTCTGCAGGCAAATGATAATTTGACTCCTTAATTAAAATGTTTAACATTAATGTTCACTTAGTAATGTGTCTGCTAACCTAGACAACAGATTTCCAGTATTGGGACATACAAATCCTTAGGAAAATAAAACATACTCTTGCAGTTGGGAAAAGAACGATACTTCTGAGAGTTTTTTTAACCTAACATGCCAGCAGCGTGCGAGCACTAGTGCGGGTACCAGGTTGCACCACACAGCACAGTAGCAGACAACCATAGCGATCATAGGCAATGTGGAACTGAAACAGTGTGTCAGCGCTCAAAAATCCCTGCACGCATTACTTCCGCTCATCTCCACCAGATGTCAGCCACGTAACGCAGCAGAGCAAATAGTACTGAATGACGAGTAAGTAATAGTGCATTTAGTGCATATATTTTGTTAGCTAACCTATTAATAATCTGATGCATTATTTTGATGGAAAAATTATAGGTCACAGTTTGCTGTTTAGGTAAACCTTGGTTTTCAATACTTTTTCTTCCCATTTTTATGGAATTATATCTGAAAGACAACATCAGAGTAGAATTTTTGTCCAGAAATGTTATATTATTTTCAACTTCCTGTTCTTTATTAGTTGTTGTTTCTTTAACTTTGCTGTAAATAAATGAAATTGTATTGGCAGATTCTCTTGTTATTTACTTGATGTACTCTCTCTCTCTCTTTTTTTTTTTTTTTTTTTTTTTTTTTTTTTTTTTTTTTTTTTTTTTTTTTTTTTTTTTTTTTTTTTTTTTNTTTTTTTCAGCATATTTGTTAAATTGCTATTCTTAATTATTTCTTAAGAGTTACAATGATCTCAGGTTGAATAGACATAGTTTCATTGGTGAAGATGTCAATTTGATGTGACTGTTAATTTTGTAATTCTTAAGTCAGTATGTTTAATTCTAGTTTTTGTTGTTGTTTTTCCCTCATATACTAGCCCAGAATGTGTATTTGTATTGTTCACTATATGTCTGGATATGTTGCAGGTGGAAAAATCCTTTACAATATTACACAAAAAGCCATTTACCACTTGTTCGAGCTGTGTGAATTTTTGTATTAGACTGGCTTGTGTTCATGCCAAACATGGTTTCATATATCTCTTTTGTTCAATTCTTAATTAGATCCAATACTATATATTTTTTCTTTATTTATTGGTTTCACTTTCCAGTTTTAAGTTAATTTGTGATATTAGTTTTTCTGTAATTTTTTTATTACTTTTCCGTAATTTTTTTATTACTTTTCCATAATTTCTTAATTAGATCCAATACTATATATTTTTTCTTTATTTATTGGTTTCACTTTCCAGTTTTAAGTTAATTTGTGATATTAGTTTTTCCGTAATTTTTTTATCCAGTAGAAGGTTGCTAATTTGAATGTTTAGGTAGTTAGTCTCTGTTCTACAAGGTTTTCGTTTATATTATCATTTTCCATTTTTAGAATCCTTACAGATTTTTCATTCCCTAATATTTTTTATTCTTCAGTAGCAATTCATCAATTTTGATGATAGTCTTTTAAGTTTGCCTCCCCCTTTTTTTTTCCTTTCTTTTTTTCCCATTTCAGTTATGGATTTTCTGAATGAGGTGACTGTTTTCTTCCAGCTGTCCAGATCCCAGTTCTCTGATGAGAGTATGGGAAACCTCTTGGTCACCATCGTCTTCTTGTACACAGAAGAAGACTTTTCTAGCAATTCAAGCAAAACTCTTGTACTTATAGTGTTTGGTTCATTGCAGTCATTGTGGCTTTCTACTGCTGCTGCTAGTCTGGTTCAGTGTAAATGAAACATGTATGTACATTTTAAGTGAAATATCTATGGCAAGGACCCATACAATAGATCCCTGTGTAACTAACACCCACCTCCCAACTGCCACAAGGATATTTTAACGTCTTGTGTTTAAGTCACAGTACTTTTACCAGTTAGGTTTACTAATTTGGTTTTAATTGTTAAAGCAAATCATATATAAAACAGTAAATAATATGTGTATATATGAGTATAAATAAATAGTACTTCAATTAGTAATTTTGTATCGTACTATTTGATGTAATGTTTAGTGAGATTATATTATCTTCGTCTTATAGTCACATACACATGTTCAAATGTTAGTCATACGTTGCAGTTTTACCAATGTTTAAATTGTGTTATCACTGATATTCCTGAGTATTAGCATATATTTCTTGAGGTTATTATATAGGAATAGTTATGTTTCATTATGACTAAACTTCACTTTTCCCGGACTCCCTGCACCACGCACATCTTGTCTCGCTCACGCTCACACTCACACTCGTACCTAATAACTTAGTTATACTTACCTAGAATGATGTAAAAAGAATTTACTATCACTAGTTCCTTGAAACAAGCAATAAAGAAAAACTATACTTTACTTGTTGTTCAACTTTTCCTTCATGATGAATCTTCACATCTTTCACACATCCAGAAGGTTCTAACACAACCTCCAAATAGAACATATCAGATGATATAAACCAGTCTAATCCACCAGATGGTCCTGCCATGAACTTAAGGCTGAAATAAATAAAAAAGTAAATATTATGACTTCCAGAAGTTAATTTATAATGAAGTCCAAATAAAGTATGGCAGACCAAGAAACTATCTTACCTTCACAGTCTCCAATGTTATTAAATTCAACAATGTTCAAATTTAGGTCCGAGACAGAAAACCATTTTTTTTTTTTGTCCAAAAAATTCCTGCCTTGAAATACAGGTCATCAATGAGTGTGTCTCGGGCATCATTTCTCATAAGAGATTTACTCAAAAATATTTCAATACTACAATACAAAATAATCAAGTCCCTGAGGCACTTTATCTCACACGATTTTCAGCCAAATATTAGGATCTCTGATGGTTCAAGAAATTTAATTGTTTTTTGGAATTCAAGAAATTCAAAAAGAGAAAACTTCTCCGATTAAAATAATATCCTTGGTTTGGAAATATGTGTCCAACTTTTCTTGCTGTAACCTTCTAATTTATTTTTCTAATTTAAAAAAAATTATTTTTTTAAAAGCTAATTAGAAACTTTTTGATCTTTCAAATGAAAAACAAAATTCAAAATATTCATTTATTTATATTTTTTGTTTTTATTTTTCTCTCTCCAGAGTTCCAGTGTAGAACAATTTAGTATTTTGCTAAAAATTGCTTGAGAGAAATCGTATCTAAAGTGCCACCTTTGGCGACCCGTATCCCAGGCTCGGAATTTTTTTGGACAAAACAAAAAAATACAGGTTTCTTATTTTATGCTAAATTTTAATACATGTTAAATTCAATATTCAAATCAAAACTACTAAAATCTAAGACTATGAAGGTATTCTACCTGCCTGAATTGATGTAGACTATGCCTCATGATGTAGATTTAAAAAAAAACTTTTATGAGGAACTAACCCTAATTGTCGTGAAACACATTCTAGCCGCTCAACCATGCTCTGAAGAGACGTCACTTTGATGGAATGTTGAAGGGTATCAAGGCACTTCTGAAGTTGGCTTCGCTCAACACTATCGACTGGATACCGTTTCTCCTATTGAAAAAA
Source organism: Laupala kohalensis (assembly GCA_002313205.1). Classification (NCBI taxonomy): domain Eukaryota; kingdom Metazoa; phylum Arthropoda; class Insecta; order Orthoptera; family Trigonidiidae; genus Laupala; species Laupala kohalensis. The sequence continues at coordinate 419,296 of NNCF01128255.1, forward strand.
TTAAAAACCCACAATTAGTAGACACAAAGAAAAAATTTACATGTAATCAAAGAAATATGTTTGTCAATTCCTACATAACATTTTCATCAAATTTAATACTTGATGGGATCAATTTAAGACGTAGCCTTCAGTAAATTATAAACAACTTTGAATTCAGACCATCAAATACACATTTTAGCATCAATTTTGAATTAATTTCTCTAAAATAAAGTATTAGTACAATCATTTCTTGACCGTTTTAACATTAAACATCACTTCATCCGTTTCAAAATATTTTACACCACAATTGTAGATTTCATTTATCAGAAAAACTCTGATTTTTAGGGAAAGAATTCCAACAAAAAGACTCATTATTTACACGGTATTGAGCAAAAAATCTATTATCAATAAAATCTTGTCATCAAAATAATGCAGCAAATATAAAATTAGTTGAGCAGAAATTATACAAAAATACCAGTATAAAACCCCAACCATGGAAATGAGATAAAAAGATATAGTACCAAAATGAACAACCAATTTAAATTTTGTGTAGTAACTATAATTTTATCCGTCTAACAAAGAAAATAATTTTGATAAACTGCTTAAGCTTCTTTTCAAAATTCTTTGATTTTAATTACATTGATACCACAAAATCTTTTCATAACATATTAACAATTCCAAAATACACTCAATATAAATTCAATGACAATGGAGGGTAGAAATCAAGAGTGTCGTCTCCCTCTCCTGAATTAAAGGAAAACCCACTACATCATTTATTTTCTATTTTTTCACCATGTTTTAAATGGGATTGGTTATGAAGGGTGATACCATGAGATGTTTTTACCACCACATGTCCTCCGTGTCACCAATCACATTTTTAGAGCTTATGTCACAGATGGAAAATTAAATTCTAAAACCACTGTCTGATTATTGGGGATCCTTAAAAAAGTGTTTTTCTGCAAAAATCCTCCAATTCATTTTGGCACAAATTGTTGCACAGATGAGAGAGCTATCAAAGCAAGCGCAAGAGAAATTGAGATGTGATCCAACACTATTTGAGAAGGGGAGAATGGTGAAGAAATAATTTGACATTATCATTTCAAGATTCAAGTAAATTAAAGTGACAGAACATGAATAGGCTTCAAAGGGAACAATTTTGCTAAGCTTAAATCTCCTTCCAATTCTATATATTTACATATTTTAATTTCATCAAAATTTTTGTATATTTCAGTGCTATTTAATGTTCTGAATGATTCTTTTAATTGAATCCTCCCTTCATAAATTAAATTTCAACACAAGGCACTTCCTAAAAAAAACATTATTATTTTATTTACAGGTATAAGCTTTCTAGGTTCAACATGATAAATTATAGAAAATAACCCAACGATATGAATGTTGACAAAAGAGAGGCAACCACTTTAAGCTGTTGTTTTATAGCTTTAACTTCATATTTTTTCCTCAAATCCACTCAGGTTTTTAACAAAAAAAATATCACTTTTAAAACACCAATCACCAGAACAAGAAATGCTTAATATCTGGATTTCATACTTAACATATATATGAAAAGGAATAACCATGTTCAGTATATTATAAAAAGAACCATTAATCACATTGTATTATATACAACAAAATAGAAGTACATTATAAAAATACTTGATTTATTTATTCGCTAGACTTAAAACAAATTTACTTCACACGTACAAGGACAGTAATTTAATTGATAAAGATACTTTGTCAAATGTGAGCAAAGTTGGTTTTTTCATTAGTATATTAGAAAATGTTCTCAAATACAACAGAATTTACAGGATTAAAATTCATCAAAAATATTTCTTTCTTAATACTGGAAACCAGGTGGTTTCAGGAGAAGTATACAGAGAGCAAATTTTAACTTAACAATGCATACTGTATGGACTAATGTGTCCAAAAAATTTGTTGTAACTTTCAAAGATGATACAAAATTAGTTTTCCTCAAGTAATAGTCAAGAGAGGCAAATAACCCCCCAGGGGACTTACATCTAGTAAGTACGTGTTTGGCAAACACAGAGCCACGAGCTGAGTCTGCCATTACTTCCACTTTCTTTTGCTTGGATCCTTCCTTTCTCTTTCTTGACCTTCCTTAGTCACCTCTTGTTCTTTTCGATCCCGATGCTAGGGTATCTTTTATTTTCCTCCTTTTTTAATGAGATATGTAATGTTTTGAGATATGTTGATATTTGAGTTTTGATTTGTAATTCAGGAGGGTTTTTAGTGGGTATGGTTGAATCATTCGGCGAGTCCCACACACAAGGAGAGTTATGTTGGCTCTCCCTAGTGTGTAACTGCATTTTCCCTAACTACAAGTTTTTAGGGCTCTAATGACCTTGATGTCGACAAGCCGTAAAACCTCACAAAAAAAAAAAAAAAAGAGAGAGAGAGAGAGAGAGAAAGAGAGAGAGAGAGAGAGAAAGAGAGAGAGAGAGAGGCAAATAAGTCATCAAGAGTCTTTTGTTTGTAATACTTCAAAGATTAGAAAGTCCTTTCTGAGTGAACAAGAAAGATAACTCCAAATAAAAGGAAGATCTGCACTTAAAAGCTCAAGGGCTATTCCATGTCAACTCAACCAATGGATGTTACTTGATCACTCTTAATATTTTTTTATTTTTGGCATACACAACTACACGACTTAACTGTTCAAAACCGCATTGTTTTTATTTTTATAAATTTTAGTTTATGAGTTACATAATTTATTGTTGAGCAATGCGTCCTGTTTTTGTCAACTATAGATGTTTGGGTCTTTTGCAATATCTCAGGAATGAATTATTCTAGACACTTCATTTTGAACTCATTAAATTTATCATGAACTGAGCTATATTTTGTACTATACAGTAATTTTTCCTACCTCAACCTTCTCTAATAGATACTAGACTATGAATTTCAGAAAGTTACAAGACAAAATTTAAATGGTGCTTCCAACAAACCATCCAGGCATAAAACACAGATATTTGAAAATTAGATGTTTGTATCAAATAATCACTATATTTCAAAAATGTATAATTACTATTTTTTTACTGTTTGAATTCCAAAATTCGGCAGTTAATTGTGCATTCAGTAGATCGTGTCATGAAAAATAACAAGTAGCTAACTATTAGTATAACACAACTAATATAGTCTTTAAGCGACTAACCTTTGCACTAAATTAGAGGTGCACCTTCAAAGTATAAACATAATAGGTGCCTACCAAGAATGTACTTTTTTTTTATTTATTCAGTCAATTCTCCAAGCATAGATCCTTTTACGAACAGAAATTGTGTAAGATAGCATGGCTGTGAGGTTTTTAAACACAAATGAGATAATAACAAAATATATCTACATCAAAATACTTGCTATACAGTAGTAATCAATCTAGGTATTAAATTATTAGTTACAAGATATTGATATTCTTAGATTTTGTTAAAAAATCAATAAACTATTAATATCATACATATCCATAGGCATGGTATTTAAATACTGAAATCACTAAGATTTTAGATACTAATTCTTAACAATCAATTTTGTTAATCCATAATTTACACAAGAATATTAGGTCTTTTCTTTTCATAGCAAAATAAATAAATAGATCTTTGATTTTACAGCAATTCTAGAAAAATTATAGTTTGAAAAATACATCGGGGAGCCTTTTCTAAACACAGCCCATCAAGCTCTAAAACCAATAAAGTAATTTCTCTTCTCCATTCCACAAGAACCAGTCCACATTGATTCAAGAGCCAAAAATATATAAATTAGAATTCCAACATATCATATGCTATAAAACATAATGAATTGCACAAATTGCCTGACAATACTAACAAGTACCATAAATTTCAATCTGTTTTTGCTCATAATATTTAACACATTTTGTCTTTCTAAAAGATGGATTCAGTAAATCATTCTCCAATACTGTCAAGTAGTTTAGATTTTGTTTCCTACATTTATTTGCCTTCAAAGTCAAGAAAAAGTCATGTGTGTGATGCATATTGGAAAGTGTATTGGACTGTACTTGTGAGACAAAATAGTTGACCAAATATTCAGATGCACTTATTTTTTAAATACATCACTGGAAGAATACTTTCACAGCAAAATGATAAAAAAAGGCAATGATTATGACCTTATGATTGAAGTCTAAGTTGGCATATAGTTTAATTTTCACTCAGGTTGTTGACTTATTTGAAATTGCTTATTTATAACTGGATAGAGACCAGAAAAAAATACGCTGTTCTCAACATTATCAAAAAATATGAAATTTTAGAATTAAAATGTTGAAAAAATAAATTTGAATTTTGAAAAAAAAAAATCTACATTAAGTTAAAAAAAAAAATTCTTAATGCTGGCAACTGAGGTTTACAGAGCTCTCACTTTCAGAGGAAATGAATGGGTCTGTAACAGCTTGATGTTTGTAATGCAATTTATATGCGTGTGTGACAAATATCATTCTTAATGGCAACTCAATAGTATAATGTACATTCACAACCTTCATACTAATAAAGTCAAGTACAATCTTTTCACAATTAGACCACTTTCATTAAGTAGATCTCTACTAGGCAGACTCATCTATTTCCTGATCCACATATTGCTATTATAAGCAAGAATTATCTTGTTATTGTCCAGTAAAAGACGACGGGAGAAGACTAATAAGAATTACAGAAAAAATACAGAACTTGATGTAAACAATCTTCAATATTATTACAAACAAGTAGAAAACAGTGACAAGTTCAACAATGTTTAGTTCCGTAGGCAAAACCCGCATCCCTTGGCCAGCTGGACCCCATACTTCAACAGATTAAGGTATCGGAAAACAAGAGATGTACTCTCCAATACTCATGAATTTCTAACACTGCATCGATACAGTGGTGTTAGCGTTGGATTAGTGTTGAAAACTACAATCTTTAGCAAGAGATTTATCCACCAGTGAAGACAAAGTTTTTGAGGGACATTTGCCTTTAAACATGAGACAGTAACAACCAAAAACCATGAAAATTCATAATACCAAAGGAATAAAAATTGAAACTCCCAATTTTCACTTACTAAAAGGGACATTCTAAGTGCTTTAGCACTTTCCACCAAAGATTTGAATTGACCAGCTTTGGAGCGAAGCTTTTCCATCAACAGTTCCATTTGCCATTCTTTGGTTTTATCATAAGTGACTGGAACATGCCCTAAAATTAAAAAAAAAATACTGATCAGTTAATTACAATATTGAGATCCCAGAACAACAATTATATTTCAATACTACTATATGAGAAATTACAAATCATATGAATAGTAAACATAAATGAAAACTGAGTGAAGTAACTGGTGGAGTTCAAGACCATCAGATTTGGAGAGCACACTAAAGAAAAGAAGGGTAAAATGTAATAAGGCACAAACCTCTAGTTTTAGGCATCGCTGGGCTATCTGAATAACCCTTAACAGTGAAAACTGAAGACATTTCAACAATTCAACGTGATGTACTTAAGAATCCTAATATGGATGTTTTGAAACTCCTCCCGACATGAAATGGGAGGTAAATTCGTGTAATCATCACGAATTTATTGAGAAGTAATTGTTTTGAATATTCATGTCTAAATTACATGAAGAATTTTGGGAATGTTGGAGTACCGAACAATTACGGTACGTAAACTGTGTACCGCTACCCACGCAGTGAAATTTTCATCCCGTTCCTCTAATCTACACAAAACAACCACACGCATTGGCACGGAGGTTACAGATTCTGAGATATTAAGTTTCCATTCTCGTTTCATGCAATTACTTTGTGGTTCAAGATGTTTTATATCCTTACGAATAATTATTAATAACATGATTGTAACATTATTTTGTGCTTTCTCAAATAAATCGTACATCTTCAAGGTTCACCACTAACTCATCCTTCAATTTACGCCCTAGAACTTCACAATGATAATCTAGTACATTTTTTCGAACCTGATCTCGAATAACTATTAACTATACACATCCTTTTGGGATACAATAAAAGATAGGGTGATTACAAGTGAGTAAATGAGAAATTACAGGGACGATGGAATAATTATAATGAGTCAACATTTGTAACAACGACAAGAAAAGTATCATATTCGACGCACAACGGATACCGTGGAGAGCGTTATGTCTTTTAAAAATGAAAAGCTTCATTTAGGTTCCACAATTCAAACACGTTGAATAGTAATAACTAAAAGAAAATGATTGCGAATTACCTCCCTCTTTTTCTTTTACTTTTTCTTTGGCCTTTTCTTCTTTCTTATCTTCCTTCTTCCTCTGCTCCTCATCATCACTGCTCAGATCTATGAACTCAATTACTTTCGGGTATATCTTCAATCCACTTTCGCCTTTGCATACTTCGACATCTTTATTTCTACATTCAATTTCGTCATCATCATCGTCACTTAAAATTATCTCTGGTATTTCTCTTTCAGTTTCTTGATCAACTCCTTGTTTCTCTTCTTCATTCTCCTGTCGTCCTTCATCCACTTCTTCCTTCTCTTCCTCCGACACTTCATCCTCTGACACCTCCTCCGTTGTCGCTTCTTCCGAGACGGAAGTTTCCTCTTCGTCTTTTGATACTTGGCCCTCATCCGACACTTCCTCTTTTCCTTCTTCTTCCTCTTCTTCTTCCGCCGACCCCGATACCTCCGACCTCGACTCACCTGACCCCGTTCCATCCGACCCCGAGTCATCAGACCCCGAGTCATTAGACTTCGAACCATCCGACTCCGAACCATCTGACCTCGATACTTCCTCTCTAGTCACCTCTACCTCAGACGCCTCTACCTCAGACGCCTCTACCTCAGACGCCTCTACCTCAGACGCCTCTACCTCAGACGCCTCTACCTCAGACGCCTCTACCTCAGACGCCTCTACCTCAGACGCCTCTACCTCAGACGCCTCTACCTCAGACGCCTCTACCTCAGACGCCTCTACCTCAGACGCCTCTACCTCAGACGCCTCTACCTCAGACGCCTCTACCTCAGACGCCTCTACCTCAGACGCCTCTACCTCAGACGCCTCTACCTCAGACGCCTCTACCTCAGACGCCTCTACCTCAGACGCCTCTACCTCAGACGCCTCTACCTCAGACGCCTCTACCTCAGACGCCTCTACCTCAGACGCCTCTACCTCAGACGCCTCTACCTCAGACGCCTCTACCTCAGACGCCTCTACCTCAGACGCCTCTACCTCAGACGCCTCTACCTCAGACGCCTCTACCTCAGACGCCTCTACCTCAGACGCCTCTACCTCAGACGCCTCTACCTCAGACGCCTCTACCTCAGACGCCTCTACCTCAGACGCCTCTACCTCAGACGCCTCTACCTCAGACGCCTCTTCCTCAGACGCCTCTTCCTCAGACGCCTCTTCCTCAGACGCCTCTTCCTCAGACGCCTCCTCAGACGCCTCCTCAGACGCCTCTTCCTCAGACGCCTCTACCTCAGACTTCGAACCATCCGACTCCGAACCATCTGACCTCGATACTTCCTCTCTAGTCACCTCTACCTCAGACGCCTCTACCTCAGACGCCTCTACCTCAGCCGCCTCTTCATCAGACGCCTCTTCATCAGACGCTTCTTCGTCAGACACATCTCTCTCAGACACATTTCCCTGATAACTATATTCCTCAGACGGCACATAACTATCACTAAAATATCCACTTAAATCTTGATTTAATGCGATATCTTCCAATTCAACAACGACTTCTTGGAGCGCAAATCCTACTGGTTCAGGATCTTCGAATTCATCCTCTATCGGGAAAACGCTATCTTCTATATGGAAGTCACGAACTGGTAGATTTTCATAGCACGAAGTACCTCCAACTTGAATAATCATTGCGGATATCTCTTTGCCAATATTTGGCGCGTTCTCAGCTTGAGTCAATCCATCATTAAACCAACTTGATTGTAACTCAACTGCTTGCTGTTTCGAAACAAATTAGTACTGAAGAGATATATCATTGTTAATGAATAGTTGAGGACTAAGGTGATTCGTGAATGTTATCTTCCAGGATAATTCCAACGCCCTCTGTTCCATGGTACTCTGGAAGAATATATACCAAATAATTAATTTTGGTGAACCGAAATTCTCCAGATATAGAAATAAAACTCTGAAATTTTGAAACTTATGTCCCCGATAAGTAATGAAGGTTAATAGAAGCTTCTTAATGAAGAGATATACATGTGATCATGTACGGAAATTGACAGAAAAATTCGCGAGCCTGTTTTTAAGGGAAGAGTAATGAATTAATAAAGACATTGCATTTCTTTAATAAATGAGTTTTATTTGCAGTCACGATACCACACTTGAATGTCCTAAAAGTTAATACAAATGTTTAACATTTAGACAAACAATGTAAGAATTTCTGTCTTGATTCAGACGAAACACAAAAATTCCGTAAATTCAAGAGTCTGTCGGCGAGCAACTTTTGCTGATAGCGTCGTAATATTGTATTCTAGAAAAAAATATGAAGAAGAAAAACAATAATGAAATAAAACTAAACCACGAACTAGCAGAGTACAGAAGATATTTAATGGTGGATATTGCTTTTGAACTCTATTCAGATGCGTGTTCTAATTTGTTGGAAAGAAATATCTTCTGCATTCATTCTAGGAAGAAAGGAGGTCTTAATGAAATGTCGTTACATTTACATTTTATGTGAGTGTCTAGGGAATTCACATAATCAAAAGATCAGTTCAGACACTCCTGAAGTTTGATAGATACTATACCCAATGAAGTTGTAAAGGAAAATACACACAATGAACACAATTGAAAATAAATTTACATCGAAATTTTTATTGATGAAATTGTTTATTTGACCTTAAATAATGCAAGAGAGAAAATAAAATGTGTCGAAAGTTGGAAAAGTAAATCTAAATTTAATCATACCTGGAAGTTGAGCAAAGTTCAGTTCATGGTTTTAGCGGGGCGACCACTCTGTAATAGCGCCATTACTTATACCGTAAGTCAGTTGTTTAAAATAGCTGAAGAGTTATATTAATTCAGATAACAACCGTAAATATCACTGCAGTACTTGCAGGAACAATTTGTAACAAGAGAACTCACAAAGATTATTTTTTTTGTGGGGCTTTAGGGCCCGTCAACGGCAAGGTCATTAGAGCCCTACAAAGATTACTACCAAGAAGACTATATACAGGAGATGGCACTCGTGGAGTTGGGTAGGCTTTTTTTTTTTTTTTTTATGTGTACGTAAAAC
>NNCF01128255.1:430916-486413 GCA_002313205.1 Laupala kohalensis
TGGTTACACCTACTTTTGGACAGGTTGCAAAGAGGAAGAGGAAGCAAATAACTTTGGTGTCGCTATTTGCGTAAAGACTAATCTGGTGAAAATAGGCGAGTTAGGTGACCTGCTTCTTATCAATGATCGACTGATGCTCATCCAAATCAACGGTGAAAATTGATTCTCCTCTGCTGTTACGCCCCTACACTCACTAGCAGTAATGAAGTCAAAGAAACTTTCTACCAAAATTTGAGAATAACAGTCAACAACATACTTGCGAAACGTAAACTAATCATTACTGGCGACTTTAACGCAAGAGTGGGCCAAAATTTTAACACTCGGAAAAATGTACTTGGAAAACATGGTATCGGAAAAGAAAACTCAAATGGGCATCTGTTACTCCAGTTCTGCACAGAAAAAGAACTGCCCATTGTTAATATAACATTCTATTTGAAGCACAAATTCCAAATAACCTGGCAACATCCTAGATCCAAGGAATGGCACATGATCTATTACATCATTATACGAACTAATAATTTGAAAGATGTTCTAAGATGCAAAGTTATGAGAGGAGATGAATGTAACACTGACGATCGAATGATGAGAGCAGAAATCAAATTGAATCTAAAGAAATATCACTCTCAAAAGAAAAAGAATGTCGTCACGTACGTCTTATCTGCATTAAAGAACGAATCTTGCAGAGTTATACTTGAAAACCAATTGCAATCACTGGGCAACACAACTGTGGAAGAAAATGCCGATGTATTTAGACAATGCCAAATCGTCAAAAATAAATACCTAAACGCTACAAAAACAACACTGCCAAAGAAAAACAGCGAGAGGAGAGACTGGTTTGACGAAAATGCAGACACCATTCACATCATATTAAAAGAGAAGAAAGAAGTCCATACTCAGTATCTGAGCTATCCCACTGATAGTAAGAAAAGACACTTCCAAGAGGTCCGGAAAAACTGTCAACAACAACTACGACTCTTAAAGAATGAATGGTGGATCAATAAAACCAAGGAAATACAGTCGTATATGAACATAAACGACACCTACAACATGTACAAATGTATTACATCCGTTCCTAGGACCAGCAAAAAAACCCATCAATCCTAATAGAAAATCAAAAAGGTTAAGTTCTCCTTAACCAAGACGAACGTCTTCAACGCTGGAAAGATCACTTTGAAAATGTGTACAATCAGCATCACGACGTAGACACGTCCACAGTCAATATGGATTTTGAATGCGACGGCAATCTTAACGACAACTGTCCATCAACGCTAGAAATAGAAAAGGCGATATCTGAAATGGAAAACAGCAAGTCTCCAGGAGCAGACACTATTAGCGCAGAAATACTGAAATCCGGGAAGCAAACAACAGTGCACAATCTCTCAGCACTCTACTCAAACTCCTGGAGAGAAAAGAAAATCCCGCAAGAATGGAAAAACTAACTGATAGTGCCCATTCATAAAAAGGCAACAGAATTAAATGCGACAACTATCGTGGAATTTCTCTGCTCTCCATCACAGATAANAACTACTTCAAATTCATTTGTCTCGATAGGAAAGGGCCATGTGCTTTTAAATATATGTTTTTAATTGTTCTTAACACGTACTAATATTATATTATATATACTGCGTCGTTACAATACGATATTATAACATGTTTGTGTTTCTGCTTCTTTATAAACATATTTTGTGTTTATATTTCTGTTTATATCATGTTCATTTGTCATGTTGTTGTGTTTATTGTTACCTGACAACGATGACCAGCTGACCATCACTCGAAGCGGGAACTGCCATTGAAATAGTTACAATAACCAGCGTGAGATGGTGCTGACGATTCATGTTACCCAGTGAGCTGACGACATTTTTCGTACATACCCCCACATCATGAGTGCCATCTCCTGTGTACAGTCTCCTTGATTACCACTCTAACCCATTTAATATTTTCATTTTTTGACTATTTCTTATCAGTATCTTTAAATATTTTTACGGGTTCCACAAGTAAATAAGAGTCCTCTAATGCAAAAGTGGTTTCTTTATTACTACAAATTCAATTCAAAGGTCGAAATTCACAAAATGTGCAAAATTTTTGTATTAATTTGCACGTCTACAGTTTTTTTTACAGAAAAACTGTCTAAAAATTAAAGTAAAAATGCCAATTACGTGAAAAGTGTTTACTGACAGGTGCATTGGAACAGTGACAAATTCATTGGTGTTGTCGTGAAGACATCCAGCAACAGCACACCTAGCACATTAGAATGAGGGTGAGAGGCTGGAGAGAGCAGGTCAGTGGGGCATGACGTCGAGANATCAACTATCGATATGATCTTTTCAATCCGACAGATCATAGAGAAGACAATCGAGCAAAATTCCAAATTAAGCATCGCATTTATCGACATAAGTGAAGCTTTCGACTCAGTCAACCGTGAAGTCCTATTCAGCATATTAGAGAGAGATAAATGCCCATCGACCATCCAGACAATACTCAAATCAATGAATGAAGGAACATCAGCAACAGTAAGAACTGAAAATTCCGAAGCACCTCCGTTCAGTGTCCAGACTGGAGTCCGCCAAGGCTGCGTTTTGGCCCCGATGCTCTTCCTTATATACATCCACGTCATAGTCAAAAACGTCGCTCAAAAATGCCCACAAGGAACCAACATCATTTACCGAAGCAATATGTTCTCTAGAAGTGGCCTGAAATCAGAAACGAAAATATAACACCAGAAGATTCAAGACCTCATGTTTGCAGACGACTGTGCTCTCGTAGCTGACTCTTCTGAAGGACTCCAAGAACTTCTAAACACCTTCACCGAAACTGCCCGTAAACTTGGACTACAAGTCAGCAAAGAGAAGATAAAATGTATGTTCATTGAGTCCACCCGCGGCCATTACCATTGATGACACATCTATTGAAACAGTGAGTGCATTCAACTACCAATGCAGCCAAAGAACTTCCAATGGAACAGCCAACTCCGACGTAGAGAACAGAATTAATGCAGCAAGCAGAGCATTTGGAAGTCTGTATCAAAGAGTGTGGAAACCTAATGATCTGACGATATCCACAAAGCTTAAAATATATGAGACCATAGTGCTAAGATGCCTCCTGTACGCGTCAGAAACATGAACACTCCTTCAAAGACATAAGAAAAAGCTGAACGCATTCCACCTCCGATGTCTCCGGTCTATATTGCACATAAAATGGGAAGACTAAATAGCAAATGAAACCGTTCTTGAGAAAGCAAACAAGATATCATAAGAACAAGACATCTAAGATGAACTGGACATGTCAGTAGAATGGAAGAACATAGACTTCCCCAACAAATTGCGTTCTCAGAACTCACAATAGGCAAAAGACAGCAGCAAAGGTCAAAAAAGCGCTGGGCAGACACAGTAAAAGAAGACTTGAAACACTTAAATGTTAACCTTCACAATTGGAGGAACCTTGCTGCAAACATAAATGGAGGGAGAAAATCATTAGTAAAAAAAAATAACATAAGCAAAGCCTGGAGATCAAAAAAGTAAGAAGAATAGAGAGACGCCAAGAAGACGACATCTACACTTGGAAATGTCCTCTCTGCCCATTTACTCGAGATAACAGACGAGGAAGGGGCTATGTTCAATCACACTTAAAACAAGCCCATAAGTCATCCCCTGAAACAACAAACTCAACAACAGAAACAAATAGAAGAAGAAGCCAAACAACTGTGCCTCAAAATCTAAAATGCACTGAATGTGACTTTGAAGTCATGCCTGGTATAGACAGCCACGTGCGACACACACATCCAGAAGTCCAAGACAACAGCATCAAACCAGTCAGAATAGATCCAAGAATCACGCAGCAGCTTTCCCAATCTCCGCGAGCAACTCCCATACATCCATCATCGACGTCGCAACCTACACTTTCAACGAGTCAATGGGTGTGTGCCAGATGCGGAAAAAGCTGCAATCTGAAACAGGTCTGACCAGCCACAACCGAAGTGACAAATGCACGGATACGAGATGATGAGGAAGCATCGACATCGATGGAACTCCTGAATCACAGGTATGTACGCATGAATTCGTTCTGGCCAACTATGGACTATAATAACTGGCGCTTATTGGGTCAAAATCTACGTGGGTCTAAACAACCAGTAGCGTACCTAGGAGCTTGCGAAGGTGGACGACTCGCCTCGAACCTCGTCCTCTAAGGGGCCTCAAAAGCAATATAAATACGTAAAATTGACCTTAAATTTACTATAAATTTATTATAATAGTAAAATAACTAATAGTTGAGTTTCTTAATAACTAGAAATCCAATAACATCTCCGTTTCTAATTGTCTTATCTTCTTATTATTCTATTAAATTATTTGTGTCTTACTTTAAAGACAATCAACAATGTATATCACTTAGATCTTCATAAATAATTTGAGGTTAATTGATGAATTTTAAGATCTTTATCTTTTAAAATACGACCTTACAATCACCATGTTGTCACATATTAGGATCATAACGAAGGTTCAACTCAACCTCCATGGACAACGTACATTCATTCACTCAAAAACATTAAAATATGTTATGAAATGGAATCTTTATAAACCGTAGCCGAAAATGTCAAATCAGACATCGAAACGTTGGCAATAAAGAATGATCTTAAAATCCATCAATTGACCGCATTTTATTTATAAAGATCTAAAAGATATAATAGATATTTCTATAAAATAAGACACAAATTATTTAATAGAAAAATAACTAGAAATCCAATTTATATTTCAAACTCTTTTAGGTATATCTTAACACAGTTTGCCAACACGTTCATGTGCGGCTGGAACAGGAGACCTCCAGACCCTTCCCGGACTTCATGGGTTGTAGATACGCTGCTGGTTACAATTGCGATAGTAAGCCATAGAGGGTTCACTTTTCTACCATTTCAGGTGTACGAACTGAGACATTAAAGTGACTCTGCCTGGAATAGAACCCGGGATATTTCCATGGCAAGCAAGCGCACTAGCCTTGAGCTACCGAGGGGGTTTCAAATACAATTATTATACTAAATTACGCATAAAACACCGAAAAAAGCAATTTTTTGAAGATAAAACAAAAATTAAGAATTATACAAAAATCAGTAACGTAAGTACTCGTGCGGATTTCAATAGTAATCCGAAGGAACATAAAAACCCACAAAATATTTACGCGTTCACTTCGGGCGCTACCACTTGGCCATTTGTATGCTGGTGGATGGGTAGGGTGCGGGGTGTGGGAGTTAGACGACCGCTCAAGGCCATGCATTTTGCCAACATTTAAGCCGGGTTTACACGGGTCGAGTTCGACGAGCGAGTTCAACAGGCGATTTGAGAATGATTTACACAACATGCGGTAGTTTCATCAGAGTTACGTCACTGAGCGTGGCGTCACACAGATTCACAGTATAAGACTGAGAAGTGGGTTGAGCGCTCACTTGATCCTCGGCTTCGCTTTGTGATTATATTGGCATAGAAGCACGAACTACCATATGAGATTTTCCAGGTGTCGTTTGAGTAGAAGAACTGAGAAAGGTGAACTTTGTATTTCAAAAACCGTTTGAATGTTGAGTTCATGTCAAATAATTGGTATTGATAGGAGTTTTGAACAATTAATTTCAGCAGAGAAATCATCTTTTACACAACTTGGGACATTTTCTGTCCTTACAGATAAATTAGTTAACTGTTTTCTAGTAATTGGAAGTTTTGGTGCAATGTTCAGTCCTTGTGGCTATACATTGGTTTCATCGTAGTTGAATGCAACGATGGTTACATTATTTATACTAGTATAAAACTGGAACTCTGAATTTCTTTGAATACAACGTAAGTTTTTTCGTTTTAATTTATCGATTTTCTTATCCAATGTTATCTTTTGCGTACAGTTTTCCAGAAAAATAATTTGAGGTTAACCATTTCTTCTTCCATGGCGTTTATCTACTCACTTCTGTATTTACTACTTAGCGCCTCTTCAATAGTTTTAGGATCGAACACTTCACAGATTTCCTCTAATTTAGAAGCTCTACAACAAGGCATATTATATGAAATATTATCTTGTTTCACTCTAGCAGATCTACGGAGTTCAGGATTAACACTATCTTCAATTATGGACTCAATTACAGGCTCAACTCCAACAACAGATGTTTTCTTCGCCACTCTCTTCCTCACTCTCATCATCATCATTATCACTAATTAATTCTATCCTATTTTGAAGGAGCACTATCAAAAATATTTTCTTTACACATTTTCATTGGAAAACTATGCTCTCTGAACTTAGCATAATACATTCAATGGCACGAGGTTTTTCTTTGTCTCTCTTTACATTTTCTTTGAATGCCCAGATCCTACACCAAAATACTCGTAGTTTTTTAATTTTTTTATAGGCAAGTTCCTTATCACAACAGCTCATATGGTATAGCACCCTCTATGGTTTTAGATGGACACAAATTTTTGACATGACAAGCAGTGACTACAGCCTCTCTCCAAATACTCAGACACGCCTGCATGTATTATCATGCACCTGGCATAAGTCCCTAACTGTTGGTTAAATCTTTCAGCTATCCCCATTTGCTAATGGACTCCTGCAATACTCAACCTCCTCTTTATGCCATGTTGATTAAGATAATCACTGAACTCTTTACTGAATATATTGATATTCACCCCATCCATCAGATTGAAAACTTTATTTTATGGAATTTTAGTAACTCAACTCTACTCTTAAATCTCACAAAACAGTCAAAGACATCACTTTTTCTCTCTATCACTTCTCTTCACTATACCTGGAAAAATCATCTGTGAAAGTCACAAAGTATTTGGAATCATTCTTAATTTCTGGATTAATACAACACACTTCTTATTACACTAAATACAACACTTCAGTATATCTCTCTTCTCTCTCGGGAAACGGTAGCCCCTTCGCTTTTCCCATGAAGCAGATGTCGCACTCGCCCACTTTATCTTTGGGAATGATGTCGCAGTCAGGAAGGTTAGCGAGGGCAGAGACTGATGTCACAATTCCCTGGTGATCATCCGCCTTGTCTTGATTGACTCACCAGAAGATGTCAATTCTTGAACGTGTTGAATCTTCTCCAGGGCAGTTTTGGGTTGAGCATACCAGTCCACAGACATGGCAAACAGATCATCTTCTTCTTCTGCAAATGCTCGGAAAATCTATTGATTGTCACTCTTGTCAAAACCAATGAAATCTCCATTGTCAACTATGCACTTTATTTCGTTTTTCTCTAGAGCTCTCACAGAGATTAAATTGTCATTTCCATCCGGAACCCAGTACACTTCCTGAAATTTAAGCAGCCAACCTCCGCACCATTAAAAAAATTAGTCTCATGGTGACAGTGCCCACTCCCTTTACCTCACAAGTTTCACTCTTATTTGCCACTGACATCTTTTCACTCACTGGTCAGAAATCTTGAAGTAGTTCACGAAAAGAGTTGTGTGAGCATTGCATCCACTGTCCAATACCCAACGGCAAGGGTCACTGACATCATGTTCACACCCATTAGACATTTCAATTTTACCATTTTATTCCATATTGGCACTACACTTTCCACATGGAATTCACGTTTCTTTATGTCGCTCACTCCTGCAATGGAATCTCCACTGGCTCCAACTTTACCTTCATTGCCCTTTCCACAGTTTCTGGATAAATGATAAATGACCCTCTTGACCATATCTGTATCATACATAATTCCATCTGGACGTAGCTTCGAGAACTCTAGGGCACTCCTGGGCGTAATGCCCGGGGTGGTGGCAAACATGGCATTCTTTCGGTTTATCAGTACTGTTCATATCATTTGAAAAACCTTGAACTGGTTTCTTTGACACGAACCCCTTTAGATCAGCTCTAGCTTGCCCGCCTTCACGTTCCATTTCTATTTTGGCCTTCTCGGCTCTAAGTAACAGAATTAAATTCTTGATGGAAACTTTGCTGTCTCTCGTCAACGATCTCGCAGTCTTTATATCTGGGTGGTAGTCCCATTAACACTATAAGCGCTACTATTCTATCGCTGATCGTCACCAGGCCAGACTCACTTAACTCACGATGAGCAGACACGACATTCTTGACATATTCGATCACTGGAGTCTAGTTGTCCTCTGTCCGCATGAGAGCCTTCATAACCAGTAGCTGCTTCAACTCGTCTCTCACAGAAAATGCACTTTTCAAGATCTCCCATGCTACCTTTGCGCTCTTAAGATGGCCGACGCTCTCTAGATGGATGTCTTTCACTGATCTCTTGATAAAGGCGAGGACCTTCTTGTTCTGCTTTTTCTCGTCTACACTACAATCTTCTAATTCCGTTTCTGTCCACCCGTCCTCCACGGCTTCCCAAAATCCGTACTGTCCAAAATTGATTGCACCTGACAAGACCAGTTATAATAGTTACTACTGCCTAGTTTCGTGATTATCTCCTTTATCTCCATTTTGTAAAGAAAAA
Source organism: Laupala kohalensis (assembly GCA_002313205.1). NCBI lineage: Eukaryota > Metazoa > Arthropoda > Insecta > Orthoptera > Trigonidiidae > Laupala > Laupala kohalensis. Next base: position 439,360 of record NNCF01128255.1, read on the forward strand.
AATACAAACTAAAAACTCTCAGTACCAATACTAAACAATCACAATAATTCACTTAATCTCACTCGATCTCACGACTCTCATCAATTCTTACTCAAACCGCGGCTTCTGGACCCATAACCTGTTAGCAGGCAGCTTACACTAGGAAGCACTCGCACCACCTAAACGCTTGAGACGCACGTGGCACACTAATACTGAGAAAATAACGAAGAACGTTCTAGTTTTTAAATTATCGAAAAGCGTCCTCGATCTCTCGATCTTGATTATATTGTGAACAGAAGTATTGTTGCTTGGGTTATAACAATGTTTACGGAGCTACGGAATTCGGAATATCCGTTAAACGAGCTTTAAAAATGTCACCAAACACTCCAATTTTGCAATTCTACATTTATGGGTACACACGATATATCACTATACACAAGGTTTATTATATATTCACAATATTCAATTTACCATAAAGTAAAAATGTAACAATGAAACAATCACTTTTACACAATAAATATATTTGTTTTTCTAAAAGTTTCTCAAATACTTTGACAAAGAATTTGCGGGTTTCTTTTTCGAAGAAATAATACTTTTTCGAAGAAAATCTAAATTTTATATACATGGGAATAACTTTTACTGGATATACAAAGATGAGTCAAATGGAAACCTCACTTTTTTTGTTAAATTTATTGTTTACACACGATACAAAACTGTCTCTTTCCGATATATTCACCCCCACCCTCAATACTCGCCCACTGAGCCTGAATAACAGAAGAAAGATATTTACAAAAACAACTCACACCGCAAAGCTTACCTCTTCACCCGAGAGAACGGTATAAGAGGAAAAGTGCTTAATTTAGGAGAGAACCGTCAGGGGACGAGAAATAATGCAAATTTTTTCTAATTTCCGGAAAATACTACGCGCAGTTTCTCACAGTGGTGTCAATCAGCTGTATGTTGATCACATGATTGTGACGTTTCTCCCTCCCTTCTTCACCAATAAGATGTGAGCATCAAGTGACAGCTGGCGCCGAAGGGGCTGTGAGAATTTACGTGTAGTAAATATTGTTATCAGAAATTACGTGCTCTTAAGTTGTGGACGAGGCTGACACTTCTCTCTTTGGTCTCTAGTCAAAGGGAGAGGTGGGCCGAAGACTACTTGATCCTAGGCTTCGCTGTGAAATTATTAGAGGTGTCCAACGGGGGTATATAACGCAAGTTGCGCACTGAGAATTTTTAAGGGATTTTTATTTTAACTTTTAAGTCATATTAAGGAATATTATGTCGATTCCTGCATAATATTATTTTTTAAATTTTAACCACTTAAGTAGGGTATAGAGACCTAAACGTAAGAGAGAAGCGACAGCCATGTCCACAACTATAGAGCATGTATTTCTCATAATAGTATTTCTCATAACATCTTTTTACCTACAATCACCACCTGGCTAGGGTACTCCCAAAAAAGTATCATAAAGAAAAACAGTATCATCTAAAAAATTAATAGATAGATGAGAATATCTATGTCTGCTAGCAAAGGGTGTTGTCGTGTTGCTATCCATGATGCTACAACGTTGTGATGCACTCTACTCTTCATATTTTTATACCACCTCCCCCACCCGTGACACACGTCAGCACATCCATCTCTCACAAAACCACTGCTCCCGGGGAAAACAGCGCAGTGCATCGCTGACCATCCTCGCAGGTGGATCATGTTGGTTGCAATGCATGCATGAGCGTGTTGCTTCCTTGGATTGCATCCTATGATACAAGATTGTGTCATCCTGTGGTGTAAGATTGCGCCATTATGAGGTGCAAGATTGCATCATCCTAGGTTGCAACATCCTGAATTGCATCCTATGAGGTAAGATTGTGCAATACTCGATTGCATCATTCTATATTGTATTATCCTATGATGCAAGATTGCGCAATACTCGATCACGCGTGAGAAACGGCACACTCACCCTTTATGAGTTCAAACCGACACACCTGTGTTCAAGGCTTCAAACCGACACACCTGTGTTCAAGGCTTCAAACCATCAAACGCATGTTATTCTTATGGGTGACACATGGCTCTGAACCAGCCCTTGCGTGCATGCAACCTGAGACCCTTCCACCTCCTCCTTTACCCCACCCCTTTTGGCAGCAAACCGGCTCAAGTCTCCTACTCTGCTTATAACATAAATTATAATATTAAAGATCCTTACAGTACCAATTAAAAAAGATAAAATCAAAATAAATACCCGTGGAAATTAAACAAGAATCAAGGAATTAAATATTTATTGTTTATCACTACCTACGGTAAAAACTCCGAAAAAAGGATTCTGAAGTTAAAGGGACGGAGAGCACACAAATTCAAAGAAAATATAAGAAAAAACTTTTGATGCTTATTGAGAACCTATTATTCAAACCACAATAACATTTTACGAGTATAGTACGAGTATATTGGCACAAATGTAGAGTACAAGAACTCTTCGTGGACATTATATAATATTTTTGTTTTTTTAATGTAAATGATATTCTCCATTTATTACTAATATCGATAAATATAATATGTTTATCATAAAGCTCATTCAGAGAAAAAACGGAAATTTTGAAATGTTTAAAATGTAAAAAAAAGGAATTGGATTCTTTCTCAACGACACTGCAAACGAGAGAAGGAAATGCGAGTGCAACACGTTATTTCGCTAGCAAGCAGAAGTCATGACCTTGAACCCAGAGTGGCACGCAAAGGGGCATCCTGGGGAATACCGTGAGTGTCGGTGCAAGTAACATATATGAGACCCACCCGTGGCTCTGGTGGTAGTGTTGTCGCTTCTCATCAAGTCATCCCGGGTTCAATTCCCAATGTGAGCAGAAAATTTGAAACTTGTATTTGTACCTTCTCACATTAACGTCCCAGTTCATATAGCTGCGACTACTGAAAAGCAAACCTTATTTCCCTATATCCATCTCCTCCTAGTATCAATAACTAAGTACTAACTCCTCCACGTGGGCCAAGTTGTTGTTAACCGAGCTAAGCGGCCCATCTACTAACAATACTCAATCAACTCCTACATCCTATTGCTCCATGTATATAAGCAGTCATTAGCCGCATTAAGTGCATGGTTACGACGATACTTGAAATGCGACAGGAGAAAGGCAGACAAAGACGAAAAGTTGTTTTACAGAAAACTGATTTCCAGAGGTTTGGGGGACAAAGACTAGAAAACTATCCAACAATCAATCAAATAACTTTTTGGTCATCAATATTGTACAGTTATGCACAATGCAATGAAAATTCTGAGTGGCTCAAAGAAGAGGTAGACAAGGTCCGAGGAATAACACCAATGACGGAGCCTTTGATTACCAATGACAGTTTGCAATGTGTCTTGACTAAAGCACATCATTGGAAGGGACCGACAATATCCATAATTTCTGCTATAAAAACTTCCAGTAGTCCATAGTGAAATTTTGTATTTTATAAACTACTCTCTGACTAAGTCTGAAGCTCTGCCACGTTTCCTGACTGAGGGAAAGACATATTTGGTGCCAAAAGGTAAAAGTTATTTCGATCCAGCAAATTATCGCCTCCACTCCGCCTGCAGCACTGGTGGGTAGATTGAGTAGCTTGCCAGTACTGTTCCTCATCACCCGTAAAACGCATACAATGCTAAACGCCCCACTAGATAGGTTAGTCTGTGGAACACACATCCGGCGATGTTCAAGGATAATGATTATTGGAACCTGGAACGTAAAAACACTTCTGCAACCTTGGAAACTGCAAGAACTTATAGATCAAGATGAGGAGACAAAGTTAACATTACTAGCCGTGCAAGAAACAAGATGGGATGGAAGTGGTTGTATAAAGAAAGGAAATTTTGCATTCTACTATAAAGGCCCCAACTCTAGAACGGGGCAAGCAGGTGTTGGATTTCTTAAAAAACCTATACTTGGGCATGTGATTGGATTTTCGCCAATAAATGAAAGAATGTGCCGAGTACGTCTTAAAGTCAAATAAAATAATATATCCTTAATAAATATATACGCCCCAACTAATAATCACAAAGAGGAAGATAGAGAAACATTCTATGATCAACTACAAGCAGAATTTGAGCAAGTACCTAGAAGTGACACACTAATAATAATTGGGGACTTCAATGCCCAACAAGGAAGGGAGAAAGCATACCAGGAAGTGGTAGGAAAACACACTCGGCATAGAGAGACAAATGAAAACGGCGAAATGTTATGTGAATTTGCAGAGGTTAACGATTTATTTGTAATAAGTACGCAGTTTCAACATAAGGAAAAGTACAAAGAAACTTGGACCTCACCAGAACACATTAAATCAGATAGACCATGTTCTGGTCAATAGAACAAAAAGAGAGCTTATTGAGGATGTACTCTCACTGCGAGGGGTAAACATAGATTCCGATCATTATCTTCAGAAAATTATTTTAAACTCCCTGCAATCTACCAGAGAAAGAAGAAACAAGTAACTAGACTGAATACAGCAAACATGCAAGTTCCTGCAGTGCAAAAGCAATACAGAGCTATGTTATCAGAAAGTCTTAAAAAACGTGAACTAATAAAGGAAATATATGCGAACTGGAACGACCTTAAGGACAGAATACTTAGAGCGGCAGAGATTACAACTGGTAAAAGAGAGAAAGTCCAAAGGAATGAATGGTGGGATAGTGAAAGTAAAGCTGCAGTAGAAAAGGAAAACGAGAAGAGGCAAAGAGCGCTACAGCTAGGATCCCGAGCAAGTTAAGAAAGCTACAAGGAAGAAAGAATTAAAGCTAACAGAAATTGTAGCAAAAAGAAGAAGGATTGGATCAACGCAAAAATTCGAAACATAGAGGAGAAATATAAGAAGAATGAGTCTTTGAACGTTCTTTGGCAAGATTGGGTACTTCAGGAGGAGTCAAAATAACCCAGGGTTCTGCGCTGATACCGATGGCAGAATCCTAACTCAAGAAACACAAATTCTACAACGTTGAAAGGAATTCTTTAGAGAGGTATTTAACCCACCTGATATAATCAAAGAAAACATCGAAATTGATGAACAGATAAATGGCGGAGATCAGATGGAAGAACCTTCTTTTAATGAAATCTGCTATGTAATAAATCATCTTAAGCCAATGAAAGCAGCAGGATTGGATAATGTAGCTCCTGAATTATTTATATTTGGTAGAAGGAACTTCAAGAAAGAAATACATCAGTTGTTATTAAGAATCTGGAGGAGTCACGAGCTTCCCACTCAGTGGAACGAGGCAATAATAGTTCCGGTTCATAAGAAAAGAAACAAATATGAGTGTACGAATTATCGGCCGATAGCATTGCTAAACATAGCTTATGAATGTTTTGAGCGGGATTTCGTCAAAATAGATTTACAATTGACAACATCTTCCTGATTAGATATTTGAAAAATGTTATGAGCACGGAATAGAGCTTCACAATACGTTCATAGATTTCTCCAGAGTATTTGACACCATTTTTCGGAACAAAATAATTGAAGGCATAGAACAGTATGGAATACCGATTAAATTAAGAAAGCTAGTAAGTCTTACATTGATGAACACGAAAACCAGAGTGAAAATAAACAACACAATTAGTGAAGATTTTGAAACCAGGTTCGGAGTAAAACAAGGCGATTCTTTATCAACTACACTATTTTCCTTGGTCATGGATATAATTATGTCGCAATTGGGCATTAAAGGCAACATAACTAACAGGTTAAAACAGTGTATCACCTATGCAGATGACATCCTGCTGACAACAAGAACTAAAAATGCAATGGAAATATTATACCATGAATTAGAATCAAGATCTGTGGAATTTCGTTTAACGATAAATGCACAAAAAAACAAATAAATGAGACACAAGTTAGGATAAACAAACCTTTCTGAGTTAGTAGTAGATGGAGTCGCCTATAAAGTAGTTGCTGAATACAGATATCTTGGATCTGTAGTACACGAAATAAATTTAATTGAGGAGGAAATAAAAGAGAGAATTGCACCTGGAAATAGAGCGTATTTTGCGCATAAAGACTTATTCAGAAGTAAATTATTGTCTAAAAGTACCAAACTCAAAATATACCAAACTATAATGAGACCGGTAGCAACCTACGCAGCCTGGACACTAAAAACTAAAGAAATCCAAAAGCTCATGATATTTGAAAGAAGAATAATGAGAAACATATATAATCCTATCAAAATAGAAGATGGTTTATGGAGAATAAGGAACAATGCAGAAATTGATAAAAATATCAAACATCAAAACATCATAAACTATATCAAAGCATTAAGATTGGGCTGGTTTGGACATGTATGTCTAATGGATGATAATAGTGCAGTGAAGAAGATTTACACCTGGAACCCACTAACAACTAGAAAGAAAGGAAGACCGAGAAACACATGGAAGGATGACATACTAAAGGACATCAGGGAGATGAACGTCAAGATCTGGACGAAAACAGTACAAGATAGGAAAAGATGGATGGCTGTGGTGGAGCAGGCCAAAACATTCCACAAAGGAAAGTTGTAGTGCCTAAGAAGAAGAAGAAGAAGAAGAGGAAGAGAAATTATCGCCCCATCACATGTCTGCAAACATTTTACAAAATAATGACGTATTGTATGTCTTTTTTACTAAATCTGCACGTAGAAGATCAACAAATCATGGAAGAAGAGCAGAAGAGATGCCGAAAAGGGAGTAAAGGATGCAAGTAGCAATTGATTATAGACTGTCATTCTCAGACAGGTCCAAAAGAAGAATAGAAAATTCTCATGTTGTTACATAGATTATTTGAAAGGGTATCACACTGTTCCCCATGAATGGTTGATCAAAGTTTTGGAATTATGTCAAGTTCATCCTGTGCTGATGCATTTTCTGAAGAACTTGGTGATGAAATGGAGAACAGTAATCTTTCATTCAGCCATTGAACAGGTGTCGCATACTCTAGAAATTTCTATAAGAAGAGGGATCTTCCAAGGCGATTCACCGAGTCCTTTGTGGTTTTGTCTAGCAATCAACATCTTGAACAGGTCTTTGTCTAATATCTTGAACAGGTCGGGTGTTGGGAATTGCTTGAAGTCCTACGAAGCAGATCATGTAATCTCACATTTATTGTACATGGAAGATCTGAAGTTGTATGCTCCATCATACGATATGCTTGTGGGACAGATCAAGAGTGTCGGGTTATTCTCACGTGACGTCAGAATGACTCAGTGTGGATAAATGCAAAACTGTTAATATATGTAGAGGCAAACTTGAGACAGCTGGATTTGAATCAGAGCAAGGGGGCGTATAGAAACATTGGAAAATGGTGAATTTTATAAATACTTAGGATANTTGAATCAGAGCAAGGGGGCGTATAGAAACATTGGAAAATGGTGAATTTTATAAATACTTAGGATATGAACAATCCAGGAAAATAGATCATTAGAGCATTAAGAATTCATTTACAACAGAGTACAGCAAGAGAGTGTGCATGTTGTGTCAAATAGTAAGCACCTCTTCGAAGCTATCAACACCTTTGCGGTTCCTGTTTTGACGTATTCTTTTGGCATCATCGCATGGTCAAAAACAGATTTAGATAATATCATGAGGTAGACTAGGGTTCAACTAAATAAGTCCAGAAAACAGCATGAGAAAGCAAACACTGAGATTAACTTTTCCGAGAGGGGACGGTGGAAGGGGGTGACTGGTGTACAACTCCATAATAGCCAAATTAAAATACTCAGAGGCTATTTCCATCAGAAGAAGAATGAGTCACCTCTTCATCTGAGTGTATGTTCTGCAGACCACAAGTGTACTCCCTTAAACTTGGCCAGTAATGATATTCAGAATAATGAAATCACCTGTAGCAACTCAGAAAAACTTGATGAATGGAAAAGCATGCCTCTGCATGGGAGACATGCCAATGATATCGATAAACATATGTCAACAAGCAAGCGTCGAACGCGTGGTTGAGACATGGCTAGCTCTTCCCAGAAACAGAGGAGTTCATGATATCAATTCAAGATCAAGTGATAAAAACAAAGAAGTATCTGAAATATATCATTACGGACCCGAATGCAGGGGACAATAAATGTAGAAAATGCACGAGGAAACCTGAAACTCTCCAAAATATGTCTGCATGCGGTACTCTTTCTCAGTCCGACTATTTACGTCGTCACAACCAAGTGGTTGCTATTATTCAACAGAGCTTAGTCATTAAGTTCGAACTGTTAAAAGAGAATTTTCCATATTACAAATATATTCCTCCTCGTGTAGTGGACACGAATAGATTCACTTTGTATTATGACAGATCTATTACAAACAGATGTGTCCCTAACAATGGACCCGACATAGAACAACGTGATAAAACGCAGAAAACTGCCTTGTTGATTGACATAGCAGTGCCAAACACACATAATATTGAGAAAACAATAATTGAAAAGAAAACCATGTATGTGGACCTGAGTAACGAAATTAAGAAGATCTGGAAGCTCGATAAAGTGTGCATTGTGCCAATTGTTTTGTCAGCCGCTATTGTAATACCAAAATAGTTGCAAGAAAGCCTTAAGATTCTTAACTCGAATACGAATATTTCTACACTCATGCAAAAAGCTGTCATTCTCAATACTACCAACATTGTAAGAAAGTTCTTGAGTGATGTATAGACGGATGTGCTTGACTCTGTAGCCCGTTATTTGCCTTATACCAGCAGCAATGCTGAGGGAAGAGGGAAAATAATAATAAGAAGAAGCTGACAAATTATTTAGACACACTTAAACAAAAACTAAAGGCAAAAGGTTCTCGTCTCGCCAGATACCAAAAAAAATATATTTGCGTAAAACACAAAATCGAGAATTTCAAAAAAATCAGAAAAAATTCTACAGTTCAATAGGAAATCACGCTGTCTCACAAGTAAATTCGCAGATGAGGAAAGAAGATCTGGAAAACTGTTGGGGAAAACTATGGTAAGAAGAAGTCCACCATGAAGCTGCAGAGTGGATTGTACAAGAGGAAGAAGCAATCAATCAATTGCCATCGATGCCTGATATATTAATTACAAAAGAGATTGTCAATGCAACTTTGAAGAAAACCCGGAACTGGAAAGCTCCAGGAATCGATGGAGTACAAAATTATTGGCGAAAGAAGTTCACATGTGTCCATGAACGGCTAACCTCGGCATTTAACCAGATGCTTCAGAAACCCGAGGATGCTCAACAATTCCGTACAGAAGGTGCTACTTATCTCCTCTTCAAAACTGGAACTCAAGATAACCCTCAAAACTATCGCCCAATCACATGCTTACCTACTATTTACAAATTACTGACATCAATAACAGCAAGCATGATTTTCAATTTTTTGGATAACAATTCGGCAGTGGTAAAGGAGCAGAAGGATGCGTCTACAGATCTATGGGTTGCAAAGAACATCTTGTTGTTTAGTCATTTATGTGAACACAAAGTCAAAAGAGATAAAGAAATTTATCCATAGCATATATTGACTATCAGAAAGCATTTGATTCAGTGCCTCACTCATGGTTAATTCAGATTCTAAAAATTTATAAGATCCATCCAACAATAGTCAATTTCATGGAGGGAATAATGAAAAACTGGATGACAAAATACATCATGCATCTATCACTACCTATATCATTCCAATTCGAAGAGGGATTTATCAAGGTGATTCACTAAGTCCGTTATGGTTTTTCCTGGCTTTGAATCCATAGTCGAGACTTCTCAAGAAACAAAATTTGGTTACAAATTAGAAACAAAGCAGTGGACATCCCAATTTACCCACTTTATATGGACGACGTAAAGGTGTTTGCTAACTCTCCAGACAATCTTCACAACCTTCTGAAAATTATACAGTTCTATAGTTCAGACATTATAATGTCCTTTCGATTAGATAAATGTGCTACCATGCACATTAATAGAGGTAAATTCATGTCAGGAGAAAATTAAGAAGTGTCAACTGAATCATTCATAAAATGTTTAGAATCAGATCAAAATTATAAGTAACTTGGCTTCCTATAAAATCGCAAATTTGACCACTCAGGCCTCAAAAAGTATTTCCGAAACAAGTATTTCCTTTTTTGGTTCTTTTCGATATTGAAGACGCAATTAAATGCAAAAATCTTATTATGGCAATAAATTGCTGGGCAGTATCCGTTCTACCATATACGGAACAAACAAAAATTCAAAAATATCTGGCACTAAAGACAGAAATTCAAACGATTTCGAAACAAAATGAAGTATTAATTATTCCCCTAATAACTTCAGCAACTGGAGTCATTTCCAAAACACTGAAAGAGCATCTTGCAAAATTGCCATTGACCAGAAATGTACTGCAAGAAATGCAGAAATCCGTTATATTACAAACATGTCACCTAACAAGGAAATTTCTGTCTCGACTAAGACAAAATTTTACTTCTGACTTGATGTATAAGCCCGCCCCAACTACCTGTTTGAACAGAGATAAAAACAAGAGCACCACAAAATAATAATAATAATAATATCCAGAGTCAGCATCGATCAAACGACTAACACACATTTAATATACAATTTAATTCTATATTGCCTTCACTTTATCTGCTTTCTTTAATTTGTTGCTATGTTTTCTTTGAGTTCTTGCATCATTTCTTTTATAGAGGAACAACCATATAGAAGCCCAAGTTTTGAGCGCTTAAAATTACTACATGTTCTACACCATTGTCACATAGTTCCACCGTACTATTTTTCATATCATTCAAATGATAACGTTCACACAATTTTCTCACTAGATTAAAAGAAAATTTTTAAGATACGTAAATCAACTTTTTCTACTCATATTCAATAATTAGAGGTATATTTGACGATATGTACTTTTCAATTAAATTTATTATCAGCTAATTATAATTATGTTTACAAGGGATAACAATAACGTTTTAAAAACATTGTTGGCCAGTGCAACTGACAAGTGAGATAGAATTATATAATACGGTTTAGAAAACAAATAAACTATGAATAAACTATGTATAAATAAAAAATTAAAATCCTCCAACATCTGAACTAATCTCCATATTCAAAGAATTACAACAGTTCGACCTGAAAACGCCCATTATAGTGAAAAAGCAGGTCATAGCAGTCCTGAAATCTAACAGCGACATGATCACCAAAACCTTTACCATTCTGCAAATTATCTCACCCTTCGTTTAATGGACCCCCTAAAATTAAAACTTCTTTACTTGGTACTGTCGTGGGGCAGGTACAGAAAAACCTCCAATCTTAAAATTCCTTGACGATTACAGCGTGCACATTTTCCTTATGTAGGTAACATGACTGGAATCATCCGCCCCCTTCGCCCTCTCTGGCTTCATCGTATATAGAAGCGATCACGCCCCACATCTTGGCAAGCCAATCCGTAGCGGAACTGCCGTTTCCGTACATAAACCCATCCCACATACTGTCGTACCTGCTCTAGCTCTAAAATCACTGGAAACGACCTCAATACAGATCGTAACCACCCAGGGATCAGACATCGTCACTGCTGCATCGAACCCTTTGAATACAGGGGATATCACCCTCCTCAAACAACTCCCCCAGAAAATTATCATAGTGGGAGACCTCAACTGCAAGAGCCATAACGGGGGCTGTGCAACCAACAACAACACGGGAACCAATTTGAAGGCTTTCCTCGACGTCACCCCAGACTTACTACTACCTCCATCGAATGGCCCCATCCACTTTATCAACGACATCCCCCACGACATACTTGATATTATACTTCACTTTGACACCTCAACAATGACGAACCCCCACCCCTTTCTAGAACTCACGTCTGACCACCTACCCATTCCCTTCTCCATTTACATAGGATGCCACCCCTTGTCACTCTCCCTCCCACATTGTCCACAAACTGGAGAGATTTCACATCCCGACGCAGCTCCGAAATTAACAAGAATTTACCACTCGAATCCCATCAAGACATCAATCAAGCCATCGCCCACCTTGAGCATCACATCACCTCCTCCTCAAAACTAACCACCACTATCACCCCCACTCCACACCCCCTCAAAACTCTCCCCCAATAACTACTGGCGATAGTCCGTGACCGCCATAGAGCACAAAGACTCTTCTACAAAACACGTGACCCAGTGGACAAAGCAAACTTACTAAGACTAAGACGAAACCTCAACGAAAAACTTATTATATTCCGGGGACAAACATGGGACAAATTCGTATCAAAAGCAAATACACCGACATCTGAAAATCACAAAACTCCTTTTAATCAATCGCACCCCTCACAGATCCCTCTATCTCCATCGCCACCTACGACCTCGAAAAGAAAGCTGAATAGACAATTCTGTCTTTGCCACCATGCTGGAGAGACGATTCTGTCTACCCATACTCCCCCAGTGATCCCCCAGAACTTCTGTCCCCTCCCCACTTTCCAGAAGACACACGTACGTTCTGGACGATATCTCAAGAGGAAACCAAAGAAGTCATCAAGAGGATCGGCGTAATGAAAGCCGGTGGTTTCGACCAGGTGCGAGCGTGCCAGATGAGACACTTACCAAAAAATGCTATTACCCTCATCTCCCGATATTTCAACGCCTGCATCTATTTCAGCCACTTCCTCGATCCCTGGAAATCAGTCACCACAGTGATGATATCAAAACTAGGTAAATCTCTCAAAAAACATACAAAATTTTCGCCCAATCAGTCTCCTTCCCATGCTAGGTAAAATTTTCGAAATACTAATCCACTTCTAACTAATGAACATCCTCGAAACAAACGACGTACTCCTTCATTCTCAATTAGGTTTCAGATAAAATCGTTTCGCCCCTCTACAAGCACTCTGTCTCGCCCAACACTTAGCCCCCACCCTCAGCCCCCGCCATCTTCGCCCTTGCCTGTGACTCTGTATATCACGACATCCTCAGACGCAAACTCATCTCTCTTGTCCCCCAACTTCCAAGGAACTGCTCCATAGCTTCCTGGACCATCGCTCCTTCATGATCCGGTACCAAAAAATCAGGTTATTCTACCAAACGAATCGCAGCAGGGGTCCCGCAAGGAAGCGTGAGGGCCCCAACCCTCTTCTCTCTCTTCATCTCAGATTTCCCCCCCCCCCACCCACACACACATCACCAGATTCCTATTCACCGACGACGTAGCATTCGTGGCAAGTGCCAAAACGCTGCTCAGAGCCATAGAGAAACCACAATCAGTCACTGACAAGTTCACTACCTGGAGTGAGCTAAATGGGTTAAAGTTAAATACAACAAAAACCCAAACAATCATCTGCTCAAAGCAAAATCGTTCAACACCATGCTTCACAAACATCCCGAGGATAAGCGTAGAGGACATTACAATCCAGTGGCAATCCACAGTCAAATATCTTGGTATAAAATTAGATAGGAAGGTTAGATGGAAATCACACATCCAAAATCTCAAAAAAAAAAGGCTTCACAAAAATAGCCAGGTTTCTTCCAGTTCTTTGAAACATAGTAATAATATTAAAATTAAAACTTAAAATTTACAACGCCTAACTTAAAAGCCTCGCTCTCTATATCCGCGAGATCTGGGTCACGGTAGCCAAACCCTCATTAGAAGACCTATTGAAAATCGAGAACCGGCTTTGCAGGATGGAAACCACTACTCGTTACGAAACACAAACAGTTGATTCTCCGACTTGATAACGGAAAAAATCATTAAAGTTGAGTCTTTGCATAATTTAGAATGCAATTAAGTTAGTAATCAAAACTAACTTACCCGATACTTCACCATAAAAGTCAAGACATGATCTCGGACTCATCGAGTCTCCACGTCAGACGAAAGTCCCGTAAATGACGAAGAAAATTTTTTTCTTTTTTTTGTGGAACTTTAAGACTCGTCGACATCGAGGTCATTAGAGCCCTAAAATTCTGTTCAGGCAGGGAAAATGCAGTTACGCACTAGGGAGAGCCAACTTGACTCTCCTCGCATGTGGGACTCGCTGAATGACTCAATCATACCCACTAAAAACCCTCCTGAAATACAACTCAAAACTCATTTATCAACACATCTCATGATATTACACATACCATTTTTTTAAAAAAGAGGAAAATAAAAGATACTCTAGAGTCGGGAACAAAAAGAACAAGAGGTGACAAGGATGGTTAGGAAAGAGAAAGGAAGGAGCCTAGCATTAGTAAGTGGAAGTAATCCCAGACTCAGCTCGGGGACCCGTGTTTGCCAAACACGTACTTAATAGATGTAAGTCCCCTGGGGGGAAGAGGAGAATAAAAGATACCCAAGCCCTCGCAATCGAGTAGCGTCGACGAAAAGAAGGCTCAGAATGTATGACTTCTTAATTAAAAATCTCAGAATGATCGTAATACTGATGTAAAAAAATCAATCAAAATTCTCAGAATGAATCTCAGAATGTATGACTTCGTAATGAATGTTGGAGCGTCTGGACTGGTCTGGACCACAGACTATAAACCAGACTCCCCTCTCCCATACTAACGGTGCGTTAACAGCTTTCAGCGCTCCATTATTTGATGCGCACTAATCCGAACCTAGTTCTAAAAGCGGCCATTGGGGCGCGTGGCAGTTCCCGATTCCCTTCCCCTCCCTCCCCCTTCACAGACATCACTCTTTCAGGTACTCTACCCCCACTCCCACGATCTCATGCTTCATAATTTCACAATAATTTAGCTGAAAATACTCTCCCTACAAAAATTAACATTTGTGAATAGTTAACACGATGTATAACTGAAATATTTTACTACACATATGAAATAGAAAATGAAAACATGACACAATTGACCGAAAATGTACACAAAGAAAATACATACTTGCTTTTCGAATCATACGAACTCCGCATGGAGTGGGAATTTCTTAAGATTGGCAGAAGCTAATCATGTGACATTCAAAATTGGTAACCACGTGAGGGGGCGTATTAGGAGAGTGGGATGTAGTTACTAAAAACGGACGCAGTCACTTTGTTAAAAGGAGACTAGAAAGTGCACTAGAGACTCACTTCTCTGCGGAAGTTCGCACTTGAGATTCACTTCAGATTTGCTTCGAGACTGCTTCGCAGCTCAGATCACATCATTTTGAGATCATTACGAGTCAGATCTATTCGTAACATGTTGCAGTGCGAGATCGCGAGTGAGACTTTTCACTGTTCGAGTCGAGCACATCGCTTTTAGATCTAGATGATGTTCATCACGATCTCAGACTTAGCTAATTCACACAGCTAAACTACTTGTAAGGACCATTTGTCTACGAAATTTTATTAAGTGAACTCTTGTCTCATCCGAGGACCAGTAACGATTGACAGTCCGTTTCGCAACCTGTGGCGATACGAGAGACTTGTTTGCGTTGTGTGAAGCGAAGGAATACTTTCAAACATTAATGGAACGAAGGCGCTGAACACGGCGAGTCCGGCGATTGGGAAATCCCGGCGGGAGCTGATTGTTCCCGGAACCAAGGGGACGGTCTACTGAATGGTGGGTTACCGGACGAGGAAGGACGCAAAGGCCAGCTGATGCAGTTTCAAGGGCGCAATCTTCCACTCCCAATGATTAGCACTGATCTTTTCATCAGAGGTTCAGGTAATGTGGATCGCTGGTTGCATCCAATGTTAACCATAGCAGCGTCAAGAAGACCGTGTGCGCCGAGATCAAATAATTAAGACCCACGCTCAGAACTTTTGATATGATGTCTCCTTTTTACGAGGGCTTCAAGAAGACGAGCGTATAGTATTTGTAAATTCATTTAAGGTTGTTAAGGTTATTAATTAACTGATAATAGTTATTTACTAAGCTTCAAGATTCTGTTTGTTTTTATATCACTTTTGGGGGTTATTTTGTGCTGTGTTAGGGGTGTGAGCACGTTAGTTGTAAGACCATTTTGTAAATAGTAATGAATAAACAATTCAGTCACTTTGATCTCACGATGCGTTTTTCTGGTTGGATGAGGAACCCTGTGTGTTGTTCTCACTTAATGGCACGAACCCATGTTAAGAATTGAGAGAACGAGCTCTCTCTCTCTATATATACACATATACCTACTTATCCATGGGTGCATATGTGCATATTTGGATTTAGACAAGTATAATCTACATGTATTTCTGCACACACATCCAAATACATGGTAGTACATGTACAAACACTTACACACCCATATTCGCGCTTTTTACTGCACGAAAATCGGTTTTAATAAAAAAACTTCTACATTCTCGTAGTTTTGTAGAAATGACTGCAACGAAGAATTGCGAAAAAAAGGTCTCAACTTTGAGCACTCATATCTCAGTACATGGGCGCCAGACAAAAAAATTACTTACGACTTTTGAAAATTTTGTCAGCTACAACTTTTAATTTTACTTGATATCTCACGTAGTTTTTGAGATATTTACAAAAAACCGTTTCGCCACCCCTTTCGACCACGTTTGTTCGCTTCCACGATCCCGCTGAACGTGGGTTCAAACCCTGCTCGGTTAGTTAAGGTAAACCCCAGATAAATGTCGGTTCGGTACCCTAAGTTCCCTGGCAACCCAACATTTCCCCTTCCCCAAGTCAGTCTCTTACCTACGTCCAACCGTTAGGTGGAAGAGCAGGTCTTAAATAAATAAATATACGTTTCATCACTTCACTTCATTCCCACAAACTTAATTCTAACTTCATTGCCAATTTCAGACAGCAATTCTCTTTCAGTTTAAGAATCTAAATTCATTAAGATATTTGAACGTAGCCTTGGCTTCATGAATTTTAAATTTGGAATAGCACACTCGCAACTTACTTGAGTTAATGTAATCGGTAATAAGTACTCGTAATCTTTATTTAGTTCGGGGCACATTACGGAGTCCAAATTGTACTCAAGGCACTCCGACAAACTACGTTAGCTTTACAAATCGATTTTTCTTCGTCTGTGACTTGGTTGTCCCGTTGCTCGTCTTTTCCAGGAAGTTCATCTTTAAAATTTTCTTTCAAATTTGAAGATAATTGGGGCCAAACTTCAGCAAATGTCTACAATAAATTTTCGGTCTCGTGACGCATATTTCAAAAACAACCCCTCACTTACCAGAACATTGACTCAGTTGCGCAAATTATCAGTATTATGAAAAACATTTTGTAAAATGTAATATTCTAGCACAGAAACTATGTGCGGATATCTGAGATACTTTTGAAGAATTAATATTTGATTACTTTTGGCCGTTTCTCTATATGCCATACGTTAAAACAATTACCCAGACGCGTACACAGGACATTATATAATTGTTACTGTAATACTGAGTGCTCTCTTTATGGTGTCAAATTATATTGCAATCTATTTTAGCCCTAGTTCAGCCGAATTTTTAAGTCTCAGGACAAGTGGCTATTATGTAGTGAAAAGAAGAGACTTTTTTTTGTCAAACTAGAAAACGAAAATTTCCAAAATTTTCCATTCCTCTTTAGAATGTTTTCATTGCCTCAGGGACATTGTTTTAAATATTGTAGTCAAATGTACCTCAAATACAATGTACATTTCATTGTTTTATTTTCGGTTACGCTTCTACATTTGTTACCTCGTGTTGATAAGAAAGCCATGAATTTGTCTGTGTGCGAGAGGCGCGTAGGCGCATCGGCCCTGCGTAAAACAACCAGGGAAAAACAGACAGCTAAAAAAGATCAACATTAGATCAAGATTAATAGAAGAATCAACACACTGAAAATATCTCGTTCCTATCATAAATGATGACTATCCCATATGATAGTACGCCATGGTTTAAAATTCTTTCTGCACTGCGGAAGCACAGGACTGGTTGCGTGTGTATGATGATGGTTGTTGGCAGCATGTTAAGTGAATGTTTGTATACTTTTTGTTGTTATAAATAAAAGCAGTGAAACTCAAACGCATATACTTATTAATTAACAATATCGTCGAACATATTAACCCAAACTTTTTCCTCGAAATCTTCCAATATAACTATTAATAGTCACCATAAATCGTCTAGAACTTTCCTTCCATAACGTAAAAAAACTCTCCGACCATCGTTCCTACTCCAAACCATAGACAGAAGATACTGAGAGATGTCGCCCTCTCGCTCGCACATGTGCTTGGAGGGGGTAAGGTATCAGAGCGTAACTTCTTGGGAGCAGCAGTCAGCGAGATACACGCACGCACGCACACACACTCATACATAGACCTTTCAGACTGTATGTAAGAGGGTTAGCCTACCATCCCTTACATTTACTGCATGCAATATTTATATCCCTCCTGGGCAGACATTCACGAAGAAGTATCCTGCTGGTCTGATGGACCAGTTGCTTTCCCCATTTATCATCGTCGGGGACTTCAATGCCCATAATCCGATCTGGGGTTCTTCTCACAACTGCCCAAAAGGTAATATAATAGAAAAACTTTTAGACAGCCGAGATATAGCGCTTCTCAACACGGGCCACTCCACACACTTCTGTACAGCCTCCCGATCTTTCTCGGTGCTTGATTTAGCTACCTGCAGTTCCTCTCTTTCCCCAATCTCAGACTGGACAGTTCTCGACGATCTGTAAGGGAGTGACCACTACCCGATTCATATGAACGTTTTTGCCCTTCGGTTTCTCGCCCCTCTCAGTGGATATTGAAAAAAGCAGACTGGGATATGTTTAAACGCAACATCAATCTTTGCGATGAGCCTTTCGCAGATGTGGATGCTACGGCATCCCATTTCACAAACGCGGTTCTCGAAGCCGCCGATGTTTCCATCCTTAAATCATGCAATCCAAGGCATTGCCCAGTTCCGTGGTGGAATTCGAATTGCGCAAAGGCGGTCAGCGCTAGAAAGAAAGCTCTAGCGCGGCTTAACAAGTATCCTTCTGTTGAAAATCTCATTGAGTTTAAAAGGTGCAGAGCCAGAGGAAAACGAACTCTTCGAGAAAGTAAGTCGTCCTCCTGGAGGGCTTACATTTCATTCTTAGAAGCCGTACTCCATCAGTCGTATGGCAAAAAGTTCGCAAGAAACAAGGTTCGTGGTCCTTTTTCTATCCCCGGCCTAAATGTAAATGGACAGCTTTCAACTTCCCCCGAAGTCATCGCTGAGGAACTTGCATCGCACTTTGAAAGTGTCTCTAACTCCTCCTATTTTTCTCCACCGTTTCTCCAACAGAAAGCTCGCGCGGAAAAGAGTTGCTTGAATTTTACCAGTTGCAGAGAGGAATATAACATTCCTTTCTTAATGACGGAGCTAATCTCTGCCCTTGCGTCTTCGAAATATACAGTCACTTGTCCTGATCGAATACATAACGAGATGCTTAAACATCTTCCAGAGAAAGGCATGAAATTCCTTTTGAATTTATTTAACTGTATTTGGAATGAGCATATCGTCAATGGCGTTAAGACATAATTATTCCACTTCCGAAGGAGGGAAAAGATCATTCTAATTCGTCGCACTTTCGATCGATTTCTCTGACCAAGTGCGTTTGCAAATTGTTAGAAAGAATGATCAATCGTTGCCTTGTTTGGTCTCTGGAATCGCGAAACTTTATGACCAATATCCAATGTGGTTTCAGAAAACAGCGCTCAACGCTGGACCACCTTGTTGCGTTGTCATCCACCATCTCATCAGCGTTTGTATTAAGAGAACACCTTGTGGCCATCATCTTTTATCTAAAAAAAAGCGTTATGACACAACGTGGAGGCACGGAATCCTACGCACATTGCACTCGTGATTCCCAGGTTGTATTTCTCTGTTCCTGGAGAGCTTCCTAGCTCAACGGTGTTTCCGTGATCGCCTCGGAACTTGTCATCTAATCATCCTTTGGAAAACGGTGTCCCACAGGGCTCAATCCTGAACATCACTCACTTTGCCATAGTCATAAATAGTATTGCGTCAGTGGTTCGAGAACTGGTGCATGCGTCTCTCTTCGTTGACGGCTTCGTCATCTATTGCTTGTCCAGCAGCATCTTGGTCATCGAGAGGAAACTGCAATTGGCTTTAAACCGTTTACTCGAGTGGAGCATGTCTATCGGCTTTAGTTTTTCTGTATCCAAGACATGCTGTAAGCATTTCTGTAGGATATATAAGGTTCACAACGATCCAGATCTTTTTTCTTGGGGACCAACGTCTTCCTTTCGTTGACTACGCTTAGTCACATTCGACCGCACACTAATTTGGCGCAATCACATCCGAAAACTACAATCCCGTTGTAATTCATCCCTGAACCTCCTTCGCTGCCTAAACGCGTCATCATGGGGTGCAGACCGCACTGGCCTTCTTCGTCTGAATAGAAGTCGTTCGGCCTGTATTAGATTATGGCAGTATTGTAAACGTCTCCGCCTCACCATCGTCACTCAGGTCCCTTAACAGTATCCATCATGCAGGAGTTCGCATTGGAACTGGTGCCTTCCGCACCAGTCACATAGAATGCTTACTAGTAGACGCTGGGGAACCATCTCTCAGCAAAAGACGCGATATTTTACTTGAATCTTATGGAGTGAAACTGATGGGGGTTTCAAGTCACCCCACTTGCCAACACATACAGTCTCCTAAATTTTGTTCCTCTTACGCTATCAGACATTCGTTAGCCCGCCCAGCGGGTGTCCGCTTTAAACATCTGCTGGAGGAAAATGGCATCATACTACCTCCCCCAGTGAAATATCCACTCTCTCATTCCACCTTGGTCCTTCATGCAACCAACCATCGACTTTCGTCCGCCACAACTTTCAAAGCAGGATATTCCTGCTATTATACCAGCAGCACTTCGGAGAACTGAAATTTTGTTTATTTGGATCACATGTTCATATATACTGATGGTTCAGCCATTAATGATTCCGTTGGTGCTACTTTCCACTGCCATAGTGCCACCCGTTCTTTTCCTTTTGCAGCGTGAACTATGCAATCCTTGAGGCGTTGAAGTTCATTCAGCTATCTTCAATACAGCGAGTGGTTCTGTGCAGTGACTCTATTAGTGCTCTGTGGTCGGTGTCTTCACTGTACACTTCTGACACCCTTACACTAACTATTCAGAATAAGCCATCTAGTAGTTCAAAATTTGGGAATAGTCCTTTATTGGGTTCCTGGGCACGTGGGTATTATGGGTAATGTAGCTGATGAGGCAGAGAAGCGGGGAACACAGAAGGCTGTCCTGGGCATTTCAACTGTTCCTACGTCAGATTAAAAGGTTGTCATAAGGTCGTCTATTCTTAAGACATGGCAAAATTGCGCCTTCAAACTGAGGAGGAAGGTAAACGACTCCGTTAAGACCTGGTCTTCATCCCGTGCGAACAGACGCGAAGAAGTGATCCTTACGTCTTCGTATTGGTCACCTCTTACGCGGTGAACCTACCCCCCCTCATCTGTGACACTTGCCGTGGAACACTTTCTTTTGGGGTGTCTCAAATACAGTACCAGCCGACGGAAACAGAATCTACCCAACAGTTTGGACGTTATGCATGGGCAAAATGAACAGATTTTGATCCGCCCTTTTAGATTCCTCGAGGAATGTGGCCTTTGGCGCAGTATCTGATCTTTATTTGTAAGTCATTACTGAAATCCATAAACGACTCGGGGCTCCTCCCACAAGGTCTCGGGAGGGTTTGGATTTAAATCTTTCTACTTTTCTTTAAATTTACATTTCTTTGTTTTCGGTTCTGTGATTTTGGGAAACTTGTCTCCTTTTTTCTGTCTTTATATTTTTGGACATATGGTATTTCAGGAGGGTTTTCAGTGGGTATGGTCAAGTGATTCGGCGAGTCATGTTGGCTGTCCTTGGTGCGTAACATTTTCCCTACCTGTACAAAAATTTTAGGGCTCTAATGACCTCATGTCGGCGAGCCGTAAAGTCCCATAAAAAAAACGCGCACGCATGCATTATTCCTTTGTCACTGTGGTAGTATCAACACACATCACTGAGTGGGGGAGTTCATACAGTAGGCAAAGTTGGAGCAAAGTGGCATCTCCAATACTAGTTTAAAACAGAGTTGAATTGTCATCCAAAGTTATAAAAAAAACCTAGCTTTCACGGACATCTGACTCTGAAAATGACTAAATATTGTATCTTTCATATGCATTTATGGTGTGGTTAGCTATTTCAAATAGTTTTCTCACGTTTAAAACAATCCAGAGATATCATAATATAGCTTACATCCCATCAAAGCACAAACTGACACACAATTTTGTTTTTCCATAGTAAATGATTCCATTTTTTTCACTTTCTGAGCAGTTAATCTCCTCCACAACAATAGCAAAAAAAGCCCTCTATTGATATTTCATCTTAATTTATTTTATCGACATGTGGACCACATTGAGAAATTAGTCCAATATCTCATATAATAATGGCAATCTAAACTTCAGAAACTGAGCAAATATAAATGTTCTAGTAAAAATGCATTATTATTATTGTTATGTAGAAAATAGTCTTTAAAGTGAGAAGAACCTAAAATTTATACATGTAACCAACATGAGGTTAATTGTGCACAACAAATTATATCTTGTCAATATCATAGAAACCAATTTCAGTTTATTGCCAAATAAGAATTTGAATTATGTAAAAAGTGCATAAAAGGTACACTGGTTCTGAAAATTATGATAAACATTCTCCAGTCATACGAACACAGACAGTAATGAGTATCACATAAGAGAAAAGTTAAACAAATAATATTTAAATTATGGGTACCAGCTGCATTGCATAACAAACAAGGTTACCTAATTATCTTTTCATACGGTTAAGTTTTGATGATCTGTTTGGGCAAATCAAGACTTAACATTTTTATACTACAAATCATAGCGATAAACAACATTATTGCTACACTTACATCTTATATGTCCTGACAATGCACATTTCAGCTCACGAAATAATATGCACAAAGGACTTTTGTCAAGATTCACAGGAAGCTGTCAGTTTCACACTGTCCCAGATATTTGTTTCCATAGGTGTTAAGTAAAGGGAAAACACTTTTTTAAACCGACATTCTACAATACAACAAATTTGCACAAATTCCTAGCATTTGCATCATCTTATAAGTAGACAGTTTGTGTAAGCCATCTCCCATTCTTTGCTGAAGATCATGGTAATGTATATGCACATACATAAATGTAGCAATATTTAATGCATGTTCACAATACATAAATAATTAAAAGATAAGAGAAAAAGAAACATCATTGTATTTCCTAAATATTAAATTATTTTACAATTGATAGCAACACTACACATCTCATTTCTTAGTAAAATATGGTTACATAACATGCAAGACAATGCTAATGCATTGCAGATTCCCATTTCCTTCATGAACACACTATTTTCACATGGAGGAACATAGGAAAATTGCTGAGAGGCCGCCCATTAATTACGCAATGCACACTGGGGGAGAGGGGAGAGGGGACGGGGGGGAGAGAGAGAGAGAGAGAGAGAGTTGTCATATCGTTATGCAGCATTACGATAGGGTTGGGAGGTGTTAGCCTTGGTTTTACATAACTGTGCATTTTATAGGATTTATTTTATAGGGTATTATTCACTTGGAAGTTGTCACTGTAATCCTTGCACTCAATAGCTCAATGAGAGTACAAAGCAATAAGGAAACAACAATTTAGTCACTGTAACAAAGACTGTCAGCACATTTTCCAGTAAGCAATAAAAGAATTTGTCTCTTGGGAGGAAGGGGGGGGGGGGCGCTAGGTTATCATTACGTAATTGTGCACGAGAGTATCAGAAATTGTCACAGGTGCCCAATGAGAGGGAGAGGGGCGTTCAGAAAAATATTATTTGTGTGTTACGCAATTACTTATAGACGACCCCTAAGAAAACTTTAAGAAAAAGGAAGCGCCAGAGAAGTTTCAGTAATTGGTGCATATCTCATTGATCAGAATAGCAACTAACTCAGTCTTAAAAAGGTGTAAATATTAAAGATTTATAACATTATAAAAATTCTATGAACAGAGGCATATCTTAACATGGAACTGAATGTCAACATTATACAACAGTCCACAATCAATAAGAGTAACGCTGGTAACAACACTTGATTAACAAAATTGATGATAAAAGCAAAATTATAAAAATACTCACAGCATAATCCTTTACTATGTACACATGAAGTCAATAAAATTAATGTTTGATGATATGTTTTATTTACATTTTTTACTAACAATAGAGGTATATTAATTTTTAAACTATGGTGGTGACAATGTGCAAACTCCTGCAAACAAACAACATCCTCAGTAAAAATCTTACAAATACAGTTGAAGATTATACTAAAATGAATCAGAAACTATAATACAAGTTAAGTCACTTATTTTCCACATAACTGAAATCTGCTAAAGAAGAAAAAACAACCTACAATTGTTGAAAGCAATTGAAGAATCAATTAATAAATGAATATATAAAATGAATGTCATTTCATAAAAAATTAAGGATATGTACATATTATAGCTACCAAATACACTAATAGCTTCAAGTGATGCAAAAGTTATGGTGTGTGATAACCTCTTGTTTCCTTTACTTTACAATATTGTTACCTATTATGTGTATGTATGCATATACATTAAAAATACACACGAACACACTGCAAATATTATGCTCTATGAATTGCTATATACCACATTAGCAATACACTGTGAATAAAATATGGAGATTATTTTTTAGATTTTGCCATTTTTTATTAGAGAGAAGAAGGGAGGGGGAAAAACATCTATTGTATTACTCCCTGAATGAAATCTCTCTCAAATAATTGAAATTTAAAAAAATGATAGTTTACAGAGCTTAAAATTTGACATAATAGTTGGAATACAAGTTGAAGATGATGTTACTAGAGAATGTGGTATCTATACACCACTTTTTGATCACTAGATCTTTGTAACGATATGGTAAAACTTTGAATCCTTAAATTTTAATTTCAGCAGAGAATAATTTCGTAACTTTTCTTATTAAAAAATTAGTTCATATAAATTATAAAATCCGTTTCTCGTAGTTTCTTTAATTCTGATCACAAGACAAAATCTTGTTTCCCAGTTCTTCTTCATTTTTTGAGGGAACAATCTATTATGTTGAACCACCCACATACACATGTATTCGCCTTAAATATTAATATTTCTTCTTTCCAGAGCTATACATTTATATAATGAATATACGATTATTCGTTGATTTTTTCCACATCTTTTAACAAGGTAGTTTGTATTGAACTTCACTTGAAGAGAGCACACACCTTTCCTGCCCGAGTTGTCTCATACATTCACCCATACACTTCCTTGCATACTAACTAGCTGTGGGAACCAGAATGTTCTGCAATTAAGAAGCTTTTTAGCTAAAAATCAAAATACAAACTTACACTTGAAAATACCAGCCCTGCCCATCATGGTACTTCATCCCAAGTGTAAGTTGCACATCTTGGTGAGCTGAACTGTCATGAGAACATTCATTTCACTGGCCAGCATGTACAATAACTCAAGTCATAACAACACACACTAAGGAATAACTGAACCAATACAATAAGAAAGAACAGAGAAGCCACAGCGGCTTAACAAATACCAAGTAGTGCAACCAGCATACAACATGTCTCCAAGGCTGTAAAGGTTTTTCTCTAACTTCACCTAAAAATGAGGGAGGTTGGGGGAAGACGATGAAAACTTGAAGGTTTGTTTGGAAACATTCAAATATTTTTGGTTTCAATCAAATTTATCTTGTTTTGCAACAAAACTTAATAAAAGCAATAGGTTTAATGATAGGTAAAATAAGAAAAGTAAGCAAAATATCTATGTAATGCATAAATAAATGAAATTCTTTGAAGATCGTTTTTACACAACTAAATTTTCAATTATTATATATCACAATTACTTCAAATGTGTAGTAGGTCTATTCTTTTTACATGGGTTTTCATCTTATTTTGCCATGAATAAATCTTAATACTTTTTACAACAGAGCACATCATTGAAAAATGGCTCATTCATTATTTAATTGATAAAAACACTACAAAATAGACACTAGGTTTATGAATAGTACATAATTAACTGAACAGTACATGCTTATTGACCTTCACACAAATGTAGTATTTCACCCATGAAAAAAATTGTTTCAACATCACTCTTGTTAACTTCTCAATTATAAAGATATGCTTTCAAACAATTTAGGATCAAATCAATACCTAAATATTATGCATAATGAAAAGATTTACACTATACATATTGGCCAGAAACTGTATAAGAAGAATACATACAAATTAGATAATTAGAAGAAAAAACTAAGAAATCCTAACAGATATAAAATAAACTTAATAATTTAATAAATAACATAGAAGAATGAGAAAATTACAATAAAAATGGAAGCAAATGGCACATCTAAGATATTTGTATAAATAGGTAAGTTGTTATGAATTCTCAAGATCTCTCTCACTAGGCACATTTTACACAATACAAATGTGTACGAATTTTCACATTGTGTGATCGTACACACAAATGTAGCTGTATTATCTATATACATCCATTTATTATTACACTGTACAAAAGTTAACTAAAAAGCTCCTTAATTCATTCTAAAAATTATTACACAAGACGATGCTATATTTTTATAGCATAAAAAACAAGATTAATTTTTTTGATCCTCAAACACATGACAATGATTGGCTGCATTCAATGAAGGGGGATTAGTCCAGTTTTAATTGTCAATAAAAATGATTCTTATTCAACAAAAATAATTCAATGAGTCCAGAAATTCTTAAAACATAAAAAAGATAAAATGGGCTATTATTGAACAGTAAATAAGTGCCAGGTCATTGTGAGTCTTTCTTAGCAATTCAATGTGAAGATTTGTAGCATAGTAATCTTAATAATCCCCCCTTTTGTATGAGTACAGTCAGATAAGATCTACAGCCCCACTCACACGCAACTGACACACCTTCCCATAATAAAGCCCAAAGGTTTGTAATTACCAAAAGCGAAAAGTTCACTGTGAAACTCACATTGTCCTCTGTCACGTGACCAATGGGGATATTGCCAGAGATACAAGGGTACAAATCTCCAGAACTATATTAGAGCTAATGCAAAGATGATAACATAAATTTCAAATGATTACCAGGAAAAACTTAGATAATACTGACACAATGTGGATGGAAACAATAGCCACAATTGTGAACTAGTTTTAATATCAATACATTCAAAACAAAAAAACACAACAAAACGTTTCACTAAAGCAGTTTGGCACCACTCTATTCAACACTCCACAATTGCATAATGTATCAATAATAGTTCGTAATAATCACAAATTCCCCACAAACAATAAAAAAACAATTAAGGTAATCTGACATGTAATCTGTCTTTCATTCAACCATAGTATCACAATAAAGAAAAATAAATCTCCTAGAAACAAAAGTAGAAAAGAAGAAAAATAATTAATAAAAAGCATATGTCTTGAAAACTATTTCAGATTATTTCCCAAACATACAAGTTGAAGTGCAGAGAAATATAAATTAAAAGAAAATCTTCACAGTTATAATTCAAATGCTTCTTTAATGGTAACTTTGAACCGATAATGCTTGCCTATGAATTCACTACATATTCTATCTCCTGGAAACTTGTACCAGAGTTTAGCAGCCAATCATGCCCTCATCCTGATCACAGCATCAGCACAAATTCTCCTCACACTCTCATCAGAGCACAAGGTCGGGCAGGGGTGGTGAACACTAGGCTCGTGAATCTGAATCGTGCACGATCTTGCGCTCCTTATAATATATTTCTTCTGACTCCTTATCGCACAATAAAAGAATTACACCACCAAATAAGAAAATGGCAGCACCCCATCCAACACCATACGCCCAACCAAACTCCCATTCATTACGATTACCTGAAACAGAAAAATACAAAATATACAAAATGTCAACGTAACATAGGTTGGGTTGGAGATGACTTTCTTTTGTAACTGTTGAAACTCACAGTACAGTCACCATTTACTTCTACAACGTTTTACATTTATAAAACTATATCGATTTTCAATGGAAATTTTTAGTAAGTAACAGCAATTCATACAAAAAATAATGTATAAAACAGTCAATTCTAGGGACTTTTTGGTCACTAAGTTACAGTGATATGTCATTTTTTGCTATGTCATCTTGTAAAGTTATGTTATGGGTAAGAAATATTCAAAGGGGGATGAATAGTGAAAAAAAAAGTACAAAAATGGGGTGTTTGAGCCACTTGCACACCCACTAGATATTAATTAAAAATTGTTTTAAGGTCCCTAGACATGTTTTCTCATCTGAATGCCGAGTGCTGTAACGTATACTTAAAATTCCTCCTCCAACAAACACAACATGGCATCAATGGTCATTGCTCCTACTTAGTTATGCCACCTTTAACCCCATATGTTGCAGTTTACTTTGTGTTGTTCATATGTATTGGTTGTTTAGGGTCTGTCAATGTTATGTCTAATATAATTTTCATTTGATTTATGTATTCTTGTAACTTATTTTAAATTTTGAGACCTTATAGACATGAAGAGCAATGTTTCCAGTGTATCTTCGACCAAGTAGTATCTGTAGCATTATAGTAATCACCCTCATACCTATGTTAAGTATTATTGCAATTTGTTAAGTTATTATGTTAATCAATATCATAGTACAGTATTAAAACTGTGACACTATAATCCTCTCATACGTAATACCTCTTGAGCATGAATAATAAATTTCCTATTTTATTAATAAAACTATTTTTCTCCCAGCTTTTTGCCCAGATAATATATTTACAATTCTTTGAACTTTGTTTTACTATCAGTAACTGTTTTATTACCACACAAAATTAAGTCTTCACAGTAATATCGCCAATAAGATTTTTTTCTAATACTTCTAATTTTTGTGTATTTTATTTTATCTTAATTAAATTTAAACTAATTATTCATCGAATTCACCTTCTCTGAAGTACTTTATTATTTTTTTCTAACTTCACAAAACAGTTTTCCTCTACAATTAATATTCATGAATAAGCAAATAATTTAATACTACCTTCTTCTGGACAAAAAATTTGTCATATTATTTGTTTATACGGTAAATAATAATAGACCCAGCACTGTCTCCTGAGGTATTCCACAAGTTGTATTTATAGTGACAGTCTCAAATGCCCTCTATAGATCCATGAATATTACACCTATTTTTCTCCCGTAGCTATCTCTTAATTTCCATACATCATAATTAAGAAACTAAATAGTGAAACTACAACAAAAGCACAATATGGCAAAATCCAAAATAAGATATACTATATCTGTGCATAAATAAATAAATTGATGTATTAATTTTTTCTGCTATAAATTAGGTGTACTATAATTGTTGCAATCTTTTTAGATCCACAAGTTCAGGACAATCAGTCAGTTGATTGATAATCTTGAATACAAAACAGATGATACAGAAGGTATGGAACAATTATAGTACACCTACTTTATTGCAGAAAAAATACACAAATTTATTTATGTTTATAGACCTCTGGAAAGCTTTCCTGTGCAACATTAATTCACAAAATCTGAAACAAGACCTAATGCCCAAAACAACACAAAGTTCTATATACAGGTTAGAGTACAAGAGGGGTACTTCTTTACATGACTCTGGAACTCTCACATGGTCCCACTCACACAACAGAGTTAAACAGAAAAAGATTTTTATCATTTTCACAAGGGAATTTTAACTTAAATGCAAAATATATTCATTGAAATGAATAATACTAATTATACACTAATCTGTAATAGAAAATAAACTTACTCTTGTTGAATTCTGCTGCAAAACATACAGGGTAGATGACCAAGGCAATGAGAATTGAAATTACTGAAAGAAAAAAAACATGTTCAGTAAATTATTTTTAACAAGAGCTAAGATAAGTACATATTTCTTCCGTGTACCCTACACGTGGAGATTATATGTGATAACTTTCGGTCAGGTGAAAATGGCGACCAGCCGGGACTCGAACCCAGGTCTCTTGCTTTGATCGCAAGGGTGTTAACCGCTACACCACCGGTTCGCCTTTGCACACAGCAGTGTGCCACCTGGTTCACTTATCTCCTGTATGGAGATGTGTCTCAGGTCTGCCGGGGTTTAGGTCTGGGTGGAAATGGTGTACAGTTGTGGAAGGCGAACCGGTGGTGTAGCGGTTAACACCCTTGCGATCAATGCAAGAGTACCGGGTTCAAGTCCCGGCTGGTCGCCATTTTCACCTGACCAAAAGTTATCACAAGAGCTAAGATACTTAACAAGACCACATCGCAAACAATCCATCATCAAAAATAAGTTCTATTATAAATCTTCTTAAAGGAATCTTATTACAAACTGTAAATAAAAAGCAGTAATTGATGTGAGGTACTGGAATAAAAGAGAAATTCATGACAAGAATATAGAGTTCCATAAATTTTGTAATAATAAGGAAGGAAAGGAGAGGAGAAGAAGAAGAAGGAGAAGAAGGAGAAGGAGAAGAAGAAGGAGAAGAAGGAGAAGAAGAAGAAGGAGAAAAGAAGAAGGAGAAGAAGGAGAAGAAGGAGGAGAAGAAGGAGAAGAAGAAGGAGAAAAGAAGAAGAAGGAGAAAAGAAGAAGAAGGAGAAAAGAAGAAGAAGGAAAGAAGAAGAAGAAGGAAAGAAGAAAAAAGGAAGGACAGAAGAAAAAAGGTAAGAAAGGAAAGAAAAGAAGAAAAAGGAAGGAAAAGGAAAGAAAAGAAGAGAAAGGAAGGAAAAGGAAAGAAAAGAAGAAAAAGGAAGGAAAAGGAAAGAAAAGAAGAGAAAGGAAGGAAGGAAAGAAGAAGAAGGAAGGAAGGAAAGAAAGAAGAAGAAGGAAGGAAAGAAAGAAAGAAAAGGAAGGAAGGAAGGAAGGAAAGAAAGAAAGAAAAGGGAGGAAGGAAAGAAAGAAAAGGGAGGAAGGAAAGAAAGAAAAGGGAGGAAGGAAAGAAAGAAAAGGGAGGAAGGAAAGAAAGAAGAGAAAGGGGCGAAAGAGGAGAGAAGAGAGAGGTGGAGAAAGGGAGAGAGAGAGAGAGGAAGAGGAAGAGAGAGAGAGAGGAAGAGAGAGAGAGAGAGAGAGAGGAAGAGGAAGAGAGAGAAACTCTTATTTGGGATAGCCCTCTATAACTCTATCAACTTAGTAAATAAATAGCTAGAGAAATCAGAAATACACGTATAACATAAAATAAAATATGATAAAACTTTTGTTGCTTACATGAAAGCACCATAACATAGACTGCCACTTTGTAAAACTTGTATTTGGTGCGGTGGTCCTTACTTCGAAGCCCTAAACCAGTCAATAAAGTGGCTCCTATGTCTGTGAGCAAAGTGATAACACAGAGGGCAGCTGCTGCCTTGATGTAAGCTAGAACAGAATAACATTAATGGCCCGACTATTAAAAACAGAATCTGAGAACAAACATTCGATGAATGAACACATTCAAGAGAACATTAATGAATACTTATTAACATAATGTCATGTAGTGTCATAGTATAATATTTATGAGGTATTACTATATCAGGATGTAGTGTGAAAGTCAACCTAAAACAAATTAGCCAATATAAAGATTCCTTGAAATGAAAATCTAATAAAATTTCCTTTTTCTTTTTTAATGAACACAGGCTTTTATCAGACATCAATATTGTGGAATAGTCTGCCAATTCTTGAAATTGCAAACTAGAAGCAAAGAAAAATTTGTGAAACCTAAAAAATTTAATAACAAAGATTTAACTGATTCAGAAGCAAAAATAATTTGGACTCACTTTCCAATGAACAAGTGGGCCAGTATTTTTGTATAACAAAATCCCTGACTTTTTCAGAATAAATTTTTCATTTTTCCCTGAATGTTTGACAAATCTGTTTCCAAGAAAACTTGTGAAACACATTATACTGTAACATAGTAATAACTGAATAATTGGAAAATTATTAACTAATTGTTTATATTTTCATAGAAGGAACATAAATAATACAAAAAGGGCAAAAGAACAAGTTTATTTATATACGTGTTTATCATGCTAAACATTAATTAAACAAACAATTTAAACTCACAACCTTGAATAAAATAAATAATAATGACAAGTAATTGTTTAATTCTTATAAAATAAACAATATGATGCTCAAATTATTAAGACAAATGCTCATAAACCCAGTTTTTATTGAAGTTAATTATTTTATTGCAGTTAATTATTTTATTGCAGTTAAGAATAGAAGATAATTAAATTAAATACAGACAGTGTCCAAAATTGGCTGACTTGATACTGCTATTAAATAAATACAATATAAGCATGATGCCATTAGACAGCAGAAAGGCACAACAACTGACAGTAAACAATTTAAATTCTTAGGTCTAACCTTCCTGCAGATTAACCACAAAACAATGCAATAAGGTTATTGAAAGAAAATTAAGCAAATTTCATGAGAAAAAACTTGAAGGTAGAAGTAATCAGGATGCTTTCATACACACTTGTCTTGTAGACTTATATTTAAATGATTATCCTCAGAAAAACATAATTGGTCAGATGTAAACACAAATTATCCAACTTGATATAGCTTTCATTACACACTGAGAATTTCTCCTTACAAAAGAAGTTTTTATATACTGCAGCATCTTTGAAACACAGGACACACAGTAAATCAACAGAGAACATGAATTTATCATAAGAAATAATTAATACGTTAAAATTGTTCACCTAAAAAATATCCAAATTTTATATAGATGTATTTACTTTTCAGAATTAAAAAATACTCATTTTTATCTATTCAAAGAACTGAAATTAATTCAAAATTGTGTAATCACTTTTATTCATGTCTATTTACAACTTAAGACTATTAAATATCCAAGATTTCAAGCATAGAAGTGGTTTATTCAAAAAAAAGATTTTCAGAAATTATAAAAATATTGGAGGTAATTTGTCTGTCTCTTGCTAATAGACCTTAAATGGATAAGAATCTGGTGTACTTCACGCCGTCCAAAATTCATATGATTGCTATTGTAATAGTGCCTTCAAACATAGAAAAGAAATCGGAGATGCAAACAAAAGAACATGACAACATACAAAGCTATTAAGAAAACTTGCTCATAAAAAAAAAGAAGAAAGATTTTGGATGACGAACGTAAAAATGCTGCAGAATTAGACTTGGAAAAAAAGCTACAAAAATAATTCGAAAAGACTGGGGTTATGAGCGATTGTCTTAATAATTTGAGCATCATATTCTTTATTTTATCCAAGGTTGTGAGTTTAAATTGTTCATTTATATTAATGTTTAGCATGATAAACACATATTAATAAACATGTTCTTTTGCCCTTTTTGTATTATTTATGTTCCTTCTATGAAAACTGAAACAATTAGTTAATAATTTTCCAATTATACAGTTATTACTATGTTACAGTATAATGTGTTTCACAAGTTTTCTTGGAAACAGATTTGTCAAACATTCAGGGAAATATGAAAAATATATTCTGAAAAAGTTAGGGATTTTGTTACACAAAAATACTGGCCCACCTGTTCATTGGAAAGTGAGTCCAAATTATTTTTGCTTCTGATTCCATCATTATCCCTTTCTCAGTACCACAGGTTGAATTCAGAGATTCAAAACTTACTTGTTTGCAAAATTCTTTCAAATCTGTTTCCTAGAATGTCCCTGTTTATTCTTTTACTCTTTATATTTAATTTATTGTTAACATTTTATTCTTTATTTTTAATTTCTTATCAGTTGAATCTTTTGTTATTAAAGAAAACTTTTGTAGTTCTGACGTATTTACTTAGTAAATAAGTATCATCAGCAAAGAGAACCATTTTGCAATCTGATGCAAAGGATGACATGTTCACATACAGCAAAAAGAGGATTGGGCCAAGAATTTAACGTGGGAGAACTCTGCTAGTAAATGGCTTTATTTTTGAAAAGTAATGCTGAAGTACTTTATTTTTAGCATAGGAAATTTTGACCTGTTGATACTTGTCTTTTAAAAAGGAAGTTAGCCATTGCTGTGCAAGTCCACGAATGCCATAAGAATGTACTTTGGAAAGGAGATTTTTGTGATGAATGACATCAAATGCTTAGGATAAATGAAGAAAATATGCTGTTGTTAGTGTAAAAGTATTTCCTAAAACCATATTTATTGTCTGAGAGAAAGATATTTTGTGATTTTAGAAAATCTAGGAGACTCTTTTAGAACAATTTTTCCAGGATTTTTGAGAAAGTGGGTAATAGAGAAATTGGTTTGTAATTTCCAACATTGAGTTTATTTCCTTTCTTGTGTAAAAGTTTCACTTTAGCTCTCTTTGAAGATAAATTTGAAAATCAAACATACCAACATCTCGAGCTGCATGACATTCACCAGGAGTCTGCTTAATGTCAAATGGTAATGGGGTTTCAGCATCTCCAGCAATGCAGTGCATAAAAAGGCCCTGCCGCCAGTCATTAGCCATCAGCCAGTCAGTGGAGGCCAAAGCCATGATCATGAGGATGACTACTATCACCCCACAGATGAAGGCTATCACCTAAGAGATACAAGAACAATATTCCATTAAGATACAGAGTATGTAAATTCAATGAATTTCTACACTAAAGAAAGTCCTGAGGTTTTTGCAAATGATAGCACAATTGAAATCTACATTCTTTCAGCAAACCTTCATGATCCTTGATAAATATTGTAAAATATACAAATTAATTTTAGTGCTTTGACAAATGAGAGATAAGGAACAGAAATTAGAAAATTAAGTGAACAAGAAATCAGTTCCAGGCAAATTTATAATTCTCAGTTTGATCTCTTTTTTCACATAACAAGGGAAAAAACCCTTTAATGTAATGAAATTATGAAGAAAATTTGCTGGAATTACTGGTTTCAGAGGTCTTGATAATGCAAAAAACTGATTTCTTAATATCATCTGCAGTCAGTCAATCAAAATCTCTCACACCAGTTATCAGACAGTCAATCCTATTTCAATTATACTTTAATTTATGGCAGTCACTGTGAATTTATGAACTCAATTCCTAAAATATGTAATTATATACGGCACATTTAAGAAACTTGCAACCACAGAGTATCTTTAAATACTACTTCCACAAAGAGGAGCATACATTCGACTTCAAACTATATTTCACTTGAATTTTTGATAAATGTGTAGTAAATTAACAGGTAATTGGTTCTGGAGGAATTGGTTATCCCCCAAAATAATAACCAAAACTGGTTATTAACTTGCCAAATTTGCTGTTGTTTATTATAACCCTCTTCAGGGCTAAAATAGTATAACACTTGTAAATCTCTCACTCTCAATATAAAACAGACATGAAAATCTAGATAGTTATACTTTTACAATAATTATACGATATTCATACATTTTCAATGACATTTAACTTGATAAATATTATTTCAATTATTCCGCCCATTATTTAATTTTCCTAACAATAAGTTCTTAAAAATTACTGGAATAAACAACCAAAACAAAGGCAAGTCCTTGACAGGTTTTTTTTTTATACAGAGACCAATAACCATTTGACTGTTAATAGTAAAGAAATCCTCAACAAAGTAAATTAATTTTTGCACTGCTCAAGACCCACAGATGAAAAATTAGGAGAAACTTAGAAGTATCAAAAGTTTCCTTAATATTCTTTTGAAAATACTTGTAGTTATGGTATCACTAAACAATTGTCATAACTTGTTAAATACATTTCTCATTACACAAAATGGTAGGGAGAAAATATAGCAAAATATTTTCAAAATATACAATAAACCACAAAAATACTTGGATCACTTGTCAGAGAAGAAAATTAGGATGAAAACTAGAAACTTATCCATCACACAATAGGAATAAAGAGAATGCACAACAGCAATTTAAGCATTAATTGTGTCTTAAATATTACTTAGAGAAAGTGATGTATCAGGCAAACACACATGCTACAAGCTGTATCTACAACTAAATTCACTGGGGTTACAGCAAGTAGATGTAAGCATAAAACTACCCTCACATTCAATATACACAATTATTTCAAGACCTATTTCCAACATAAGGTAAATTTGAACACAAGAACACACACATACAAATTATTTTCTGGCTGGCAGCAGCTTCTCTGACAAAAGCAACACTACTGACATACTAATTGCATCATGTTTCACAAACAAATAGATAACACATGAATTAATTACATTAGCGAAAGCTAGAAAAAAATATTAAAATTTTTACCTAACATTTTTTAAATTCCTTATTACAATACACCTTTTATTTCATCCTTTCTTCTCACACATTAAAAGGAAATTAAGAGTCTTTCATGTGACAAAATTTCCTGGAAAGTGATCTTCAATAATTGTATGATCAAGTTTTGAGTATGAAATTGAATAAAATCTCTCCTTCCCAATCCCCTCTCCTAAGTCAGTGTCAGGTGGAAGAGCATGACCTGAACTTCGCCATAAGACACAAAATAAATAAATAATAATAAATGAATAAAATAAATTCAATAAAGAAGTTGCCGAAAAAGGTTTCCTTCAACTCCCAAATTTTCTTTTCTCAAGATTAAAAACTTGACTGCTCAGTATAGTGAAGGGGATATGATCTCAAGGCATTTTATATAAGAAAGCAGTTACTGAATGCATGAGCAACTTGATCAGGTTTCTCACCAAGAGGAAACAGAAAAATATAACAGGATAATTTTCGAACAGCACAGCACACCATATAAGGGAAACATTCAAAATACTGGGAACTATTACTTAATACTAAGAAATCAATTTTACTTACAAAAAGAATTTCAACAACAGGAATAAACCTATTTGGCAAAATATTTATTTAGATCTGCCTAGATAACAACAAATCAATTTAACAATACACAGTATCAGTTTTCTTACCTTATTACCCTCATTGTGAGCTTCCACAGCTAAAACATAAGAATGTTTTGGATTGGTTGGGAAAGCTTCCACTGAGGAGGAGTCATAATTTATCTGGGACTATGGCTGTAAGTTATACAGCTGTAACTTTATCTATATCAAGAGGTTTGCTTCTATACTCAATTAATTAATACAATTATTTTTTTCTCAATACAAAGAGAATGCTTTTACAAAAATATGCAGTTGCAAGTTCTTCAGCATTTCCTTGAACCAAATTCTTTCACTACAAAAGAAAAGTAATAGAAAGTACAATTTAAAAAAATTCTCTTTGAAAAGTTTTCAAATTCAGTACAAATATCCCTGAGATATTTCTAACAACTATTCCTCTTAATTTAAGGAATCTAACAGATTTACAAGAGAGAAAAAATCAGTCACTAAGTTCAATAATCTCAAATAAGTATTACATCACTTAATATTTACAGTACATTACAACTTCTGAGACATTGATCTGTTCTGTACTTAAAGATTTTACCTTTTTAATGATGTTATCACTCAATGACCCATTAATTTACCATAAAAATTTAGTAATCAATTTTCTATTAAAAATATACAAGTGATCAAATGAAAATATTTTTGGCATGACATAGTTTGCATCATTCTTTTCCTCACCATTTCCTAGTATCATCTAAAATGCAAGTTAAAGTACATTCCAACTCAATAGGTGTATCTCTTACTTACAAAAACGTACAGAAATCTCTTAAATTGTGGTTCAATTTCATTCAACATATAATTAATTTCTTACACAAATTGTGCCATGTTAGATAACACTGCAGTTTTCGAAGAGTTGTTTCTTTTATTTCTTATATCCATTTGCTTTACTCCCTTAAGGTAGTACGAGTGTACTAGTCAAGCACAACCATTTATGAAACTTTCAATAATGCTTTTTTTATTCTGTTCATGTGAAATAGCCATTTATTCATAGTGTAGTTTAATTTGACATAAATTATTCAAAGAACAATATCTAGTTTTACAAGAATTCTCTAAACAGTTTTTGTTGAATAACTTTCTTAGTTGTCCAGAAAGACAAGGCAAATTTCATAATGTTCTATACTTGTGATAGTTTTCTTTAATTGAATCCTTTACAAATTACATGGAAATTTATATATAAACTGTCCCACCAGAGGTTTTATCTATAAGAGCCCATACAACTTCCAAATATTTCTTCTTCTTCAAATATTAGCCTCACAATGTTTAAGTTTTATTAGAAGAGTTAGATATTCAATTACTCTTTCATGAACAAAAAAAAAAAAAAAAAACAGGACAATCAACAACAGTTGCCAAGTCACTCATACCACCCTAAATGTAATGCAGTCTATTTTTTGACAAACAATGAACATCAAATTCATTGGCACCCACTACCCGGAAATTTATATACTTGACAAGATTGTGCAACTAATTATGTTTATATATTTTAGGAATAAAGTAGAAAATATATTTCAAATATCATACAAACTACATAACTACCCTTCTCCTTCAGGTTTCATGGCTTAAATCCCTCTGTACAGAAAATAAGACATTAAATAAATAATTAAAGCAAAATTGGATGAAATAATATATACTAGCTAGTTTACCAGAGCTGTGGAGGGACTCCCATTATCATAAAATTTACAGATACCAGAGCTTCTACTTCAATAGAAAGAGATCCAGAAGATGTAACTAACGAGCATAATCTATTCTGTGTAGATCAATATGAAGGAAAAAAAATTATCATGGCTGGCTGATATTTCATTATAGGTAGAGTAAAGAAAGTATTCTTTGATGTTTATCGACACATCTGATACTTTGAAAATGTATATGAAAAGAACTATCCCTTTGATTGAAACAAAACTTTAACACTGTTGAGAAATGTTTCATAAATATATCCTTTTAAAAGTCGTTTATTGACCCGAACATAAAGTTGTTTTACTATGTTATGAACTATCATTTTCTAGATGGTAGATGGTTGCAAAATGACAAAATACATAACATTAGCTCTTAGTTCAAATAGTCAAGAGAGTTAACTTTTATAATTTATAAAGGGAAGTCAATTTTTATTTGTTTTTATAATTAGTGTATCAAAATAAAAATATGTTATGTTTATAGTCGCAGTATTAAATAAACATCTGCATAAAATTCACTTCTGGTTATAAATGAATAAAATTAACTCTTGACTATTTAGACAGAACTATCTAATGAGTCCAATTTCTACGTTTTATGTTAATCCACCATTGAGAAAAGCATAGTTCATAACATAATAATAAACTTTATTATTGGGTCATAACAAATTTGCTTTGTTTTTAATGTTTAAATGAGCCTTGGAATGAATATTAACCACCGGTATAGACATGTCACAGATCTTCCAGATTCCAAAGGATGGTTACAAACCTGAAGTTAGTCACTGGAAGTAAGTGAAAGAGTGAAGAAAATATCCAATGAGAAAGTTAGAATGGGAACCTTAAACATATCACTAACAAGAAAGATAGAACTAATAGAAATGATGGATAGAAGACATACATCTATTTTGGGACAGTGAGACCAAAGGGAAAGGAAAAGGAAGTATAATTCTTAGAGAAGGTTACACATTGAGGGAGTAGGCTAAGAATTTTGTTGGATTCTTACTCAGAAAAGACATAGATCCCATAGCAGTTGTTTCCCTTAAAAATAATACAATTATAAAACTGCAGATACAGCTAAAGATCACAAAGTACACGGTCATGGAAGTGTATGCCCCATAGACAGGTTGCAATGAAGAAGGTAAAATCATTCTTATCGGTGACTTAAATGTAAGTTGGATCAGACAGATACAGCTTTGAGAACGTCATTGGGCCCCCATGGGCTTGGAAACCGAAACCCAGTAAGAGAACAACTGCTGGATTTATATAAAAGAAACAGTCTCATCAAGAACACTTTCTTACAA
This sequence comes from Laupala kohalensis, assembly GCA_002313205.1. Taxonomy (NCBI): domain Eukaryota; kingdom Metazoa; phylum Arthropoda; class Insecta; order Orthoptera; family Trigonidiidae; genus Laupala; species Laupala kohalensis. The sequence continues at coordinate 478,983 of NNCF01128255.1, forward strand.
AAAAAGGGACAGTCACAGGATATGTTACAGTTTCACTAAATGAGTTGTTCAATAATTCATTGTTCATATTTCTAAAGTGAATTTAGTGTTAGTAATTTTAATGAACCTAATTTCATAAGAGCTCAACATTCCTAAATAAAGCTGAGTGATGTTTATCACATTCAATTATTGAATCATCATGTAAAGTAACTACCAAATTTTTATAGGTTGAGTAGCACAAGTATAATGTTTTTCTTGCAATAAATATAGAAATGTTTTTCTAGCAATTATTATTCAGCATGCCTCACAATTTTTTATTCATTTGTTTTTTCTTCATAACAATAAAGCAAGCCCTTAGAATGTGTTGAACGAACCCAAAGAAATTCGGAAAATAATGAGGAAATGTTTATGGTTGATACCTTTAGGAGTTACCATCACTTAAATGGACATTTTTTTTTTTCATATTTAAAATATGAGAGCGTGAAGGTCTAAGAAGCCACTTGATAAAATGGGTTTGACTTAACGTATTTAGAGTAAAATTAAGATCTTTGTTAATAGAACAGGAAATTTTTGTCTGAATTAAAGTATTGTTTGAACATTGTTGGTTTAACTTGTGTTTTCTATGTAATATCTTTTTATTTATCAGATTATTCAGTATTTCATGAACTTAGTCACAAACCCACCTAAACTTAAAACTAGATTAACTTAAAAACATTAATATGTATTTGAATGTTGAATTTCCGTGCACTATTTATTTTTCTACACAAAATGCCAATAATAGTTGGGGGATTCCATAAATACCAATATCACACAACTTGACTGATGATACATACTAGCTGAACCCAAGTGAATAATTCACTTAATAAGTTAAGCCTTAAGTAGGCACACCCCCATTAATAACACTACTGGGTGCATAGGATGTAAAAACACCCTGATGAAAAATGGTAAAAAGGAAGCTAAAATCTTTGTTCAGGGAACATTTTGTTATTACATATTCTACTATTCCTTGTTTATCAATTTAAGTTTTTAAAAAAAGAAGAAGATATTTTCATATAGTTTTTGAGAGAAAATTACAATGTCAAATTTAAAAAATAACATTTTTATAGTACTGTAGTTAACTTCATTTTAGGCAAAACTATTAGATTTCCCCCTCACAGTAAGCATCAAGCTAACCTCTTTTTTTATATTGTTGTAATTAAAAAATGTCAATAGTTAAGTGTGACAAAAAATTGCATTTATTCTAGTTAGCACAAAAATTCACAATATTTTTTTTGAACTTCTTTGATTGTACTTGAAAGAGAAAAATTGAGTTTCTTCAAGTTAAACAAAATACAAATGGATGAGTTATAACTCTATAAATGTATTGGGAAGGATGGAAGGAGTGAGGGAAGGATGGAAGGATGGAAGGAGTGAGGGAAGGATGGAAGGATGGAAGGAGTGAGGGAAGGATGGAAGGAGGGAAGGAGGGAAGGAGGGAAGGAGGGAAGGAGGGAAGGAGGGAAGGAGGGAAGGAGGGAAGGAGGGAAGGAGGGAAGAAGGGAAGAAGGGAAGAAGGGAAGAAGGGAAGAAGGGAAGAAAGGAAGAAAGTTGAACACAATTTATATATTTGGTCTTTGATATATTTAACTGTTACAATTACAACTTGCCTACAATACACAATATTGTGCACATATCATTTTCAATTTGCAACCTCAATTGAATGACTCTCATTGTATCTGAAGCTACACATTGCTTTTGATTTCACTAAGCAAAAGTTAGTTCATCCATTATCAGATTGTTTTCAGAATGGAAGTTGAGTGAAAATCATTAGCGGAAGATTGGGGGAAATGCTCCCTGAAGTTCATGCTATAAGGTAGTACTGAAAGTAGATTTCATGGGAGAAAAAATAATTTATTATGTTGCTTCAAAGTTTTATTTGAACACACACATTTATAAATTTTAAGAGGAAGTGGGCAGTATTATAATATATCACACATCAAGTACAGTTTTTTATTTAGGGAGCTTAAGGGTGGGGTTTAGCTCCTCGAAAAGTTTCATCATCATGCACCGTTTCCTAGTCAAACTTGTATAAACTTTATTAAACAAGACATAGTATTTATCTCAAAACTCCTCAGCTCTCTCAAAAAGTTTGCTCCAGAGCCACCTATGCTCAGTATGCTTTACAACCCACCAATAAAGCAACCTTACTCTTTCCTCGGGTGAAATCCTCCACGAAGAAAAACCGCAAAATACCATGACTTTAATTAAATTGTTAAAAGCACCAATATCTTATTTTCTACAATAATCTTGGCACAATTAACACATCAAGAATTTTTCTCATTACAAAGATATGCCAAGTAAATGCATTACCACCTTATCACATACCAAGCTCATATTCAGAATCTGATTTAGGGAAGCTAGTCTGCATTCTTTGAAAAACTAGGCCTATGTTCCCAAATTCTTGTACATCTTACATAATACATACTAAATAAATAAACTATGAAATCATATATACTGAATTAAGCCTACAATGTTTTCCACTGTCAATTTGAATCACTTAAGAACACGTCAAAGTGAGATAGCATAACTATTACAAAAATAAAATGGGAAAGACATTAATTTATGTAACAAAGGTTTGAAGATCTGCAGAGGGGTCCAGTCCCACAAACATCCCTTTTAAAAAAGTGTCCACCGAAATACATCAACCAAACACACAATTTGTGAACACAGCAAAACACTCCTCCCAAGATAAGGTAATCACCATAATGCAGTCCTAAATAGTCCCATTATATTAGTTTCTTTAATTATTTATACAAAACGAAAAAAATAATAATGGAAATGAAATGTAGCTAGTGTGAAGTGCATAGTGTCTATGTACAACACTACATTAACTTGAAGTAGCACATCTACAATCAATATTGCGTATGTTTTCTAGTGGAATTGCACACATGCTTCATTCTGGATAGTACTACAAAGCTACTTCCATGTGGTAATCACCAGCATTGAGGTATTCAAATACGAGGAAACGGATAATTTCTAGTAGACGTGTAAACAAGCAAATGAAACTACAGGTATCCACCGTGTCCCTATTCAACAGATAGCAAATAAGGTGTGAACTCGACCCGTCATTTGGAGCGACTTGCACACTTAGAATGCACGACGTAGTCCTTTTTAGAGATGCAACAACGTCCATGCGGACCACTAAACACGAAGGCTACCGAACTACCCGGAAGCACTCGGAGGCACAGGTTACGTGCGAACTACGACAACCAGAGCAGTGCAGCGCGCTGAACACGCAGGGACCGACGCGTGGACATAGTCTGAATTGTTTGTAACAGCTACTAGATTAGTTCTGCAAATAATGAAAATGAGAAATAGCAAACAAACGGGAAAATCGAAGGTTCAGAAGGAAAATATCAGCAATGAAGATTCTTTTCTTTCAAACTAATAACTGACGAAGTTGCCACATCAAAGAGACTGGCCGCTTCTGGTTCTGATGTAATACCCTCTCTCTACAACAATGCATCTTTCAGTTTAAAACATGAAACTACGCGTAAACGGCTTTTGGGGTATTTGGCGAGCCCTAAAGCCCCACTTAGAAAAAAATAAACGGTTTTTCGTAATAACTGACTCAATTGCGTTCGAAGACTGTCGATCCATATCCCCAAGTTCTCAAAGTTGATTTGATTAATTCCACTGTCTGAAAACCTGACTTCCAGATCATGTCCACGCACAGAAGAAGCATTCCATTCATCGCGCTACACCGCACTAATGGCAACAACAGGCTTACCTGGGCGATCTGGTTTTCAGCCATGGCCTCCTCCTCTAGCTGGTGCTCATGACGCGGTCCGCAGGGCCTGCTGGTGGGCGCACCGCCGCTCGGATCGTAGCGATTTCGCTGCACTTTGTCCGACTTAGAACACTCCCAGGTCCATACCACTCCCCCACCACCCTCGAACCCAACACACTGATGTCGTTCTTGTCACGACGGGACAACCATCATCATGAACCAACCACGAATGACCAATATCAGGATCACTATTATTTACTGAACTGAAGTTGCTTTATATGCGTAGGTTCATAGTGCGGAAGATAAGAGACTCAATAAAAATGCAGTGTTCAGAAGACGAGTATATAAAGTTACGTTGATCTTATCAGACACTGGTGAGAAGATGACTTGTAATGGCTAATGCCTCCGTTCCGAACTGTCTACCGGTGACCTCCTTTCAGCAAAATCTCCCAGCTGCACGACAGAACATACAATACACTAACATACTTGAAAGGAGGATATTAAAAATTAAAGATTTTATTGGATAACGTGACCTCGACGTGAAATAACATCTAAAGAAGTAGGGTATTAACTAGGGTAATCATTCACAAAAACAAAAGAATGCAGAAAACCACGGAAGAAAATGTACTAAAACATTTTTCAAGAGCCGCTGTGCAGCATTTATAGGGTAGACCAAATAGGGTAATGGAAATCCAATACACAAACCTGGACGAAGCCACGAAATAATCGCGTAAAACCTCAAGAAAATAGTTCTAATTGGTTCATGTAAGATGAACGTTCTTAGGGCATCATATTAAAATGGCAATTAAAAACAATAAGAACTCAAAATAATTTTAAAACTATTATTATACACGCTAGAAGTTTATTCCACTTAAATTCCTGTCATACTTCCTAAACAGTTCAACGGGAATAAAACCGTGCTCCAGCAATAACCAAGTTCTTCAAATTAAAATGTAAAATAAACTCGCTAAGTAGTTTGTTTGAGCGCGCAAAAACTATGTAAGAATTAAAAAAGTGTGTTCATTAAACAGGACAACCGAAAGAAAAAGATACAACCAAAGTTACGCACCACTGCAATAATCAATATACTTTTCACATTTCAAATTGTGCTCCTAATAAAAATAATATATTCCGTACCACTTAAGTACAACTAAACACGTACTTTCCTCCGATTATACTATCTAACCTATTATCTATTATGGCGTGTATTATCCTGTCATAATACGTCCTCGAAATAACTCTCAAGTAGTCGCACTTTACTGGTCCTAGTGCTTTTTTTCCAGTAATTCAGAGTACATAGAAAGTAAGGACATCGCATAGATTGCCGTTCCAACATTTCAGGTCTAGGAATAATACATTTTCACAAGTTCACATTCATGTCCAGTCGATGTTCACCTGACAGGTAAATGACTAATAACTCGATAATTTTCTTTCTTGAACTATGTATTTCATGCAAAAAGATTTTGAAGAAAAACAACTATTCAAATTACAATGCTCCGCGTTTCCTCACAGTAATTGCATTATTTACTATGTCGATACATACAACTGCGATAAAAAGTACATCTCATAGCTAGAGGTTATGTACGCAATATAATCAAAATGCTTCTTTAACATTTGAACTTCGATTTGGAGAGAGACAGATCAAGTATACATAACCAGAAACATTACCTGTCAACGGCTAATAATGGGCATTAGTATTACTTCCCTAAAGACGAAAAACATCGGGGTTGAATAGGTAGTCAATTGGCGACAATAAAAAATTAAATCTGATCAATTCGAAGAAGTAACCATTCAAACCATCTAGATATAAATTAATTTCTTCCACCTTTTCGATTTAAATTTAGTGAACAGCTAGAGATAAGTTAATTGTTTAATAGCAGTATCATTGAATGAAATTTTGCCTTACTCTCTGCGCCCTAATCGTGAACAGTTACTCAAATACTTGAAATGGACTCGACAACAACATTAAACGAAGGATAAGAAATTTCATGTCAGGTCTTAACAGATAAACACAATATAATCATGTTGGTATAATTAGCGGAATGAATTTACAAAAAAATCACTTTTATGCTAAACTAATCACTTCGTGTACCACATAGATATAATTCATCTCGGGGCTTCAATATAACAAATCTGTATGTTTTCTGAATGAAGAACAATGAACTGAAGCAATACAGATTAAATAATTCTTCTGAAACCTTATCACAAGGCATTGATCGCAGTAAGGGTGAATATTTTTCTCACGTTTCTCTAATCGTTTGAAGAATTTTTTGGCCAAACTTAATGGCATGCATAAACATAACTAGTGAACGTACTAGACTTTCTGAAAGGAGGCTAACGAGATGGCGCATGACAACAGAGAACCAACCATAGGTATCTCCTCCCTCTAACAAAAGTTTCAAACACCACAGTAATGTCTTGAAGCAAGATATTCAGCTCTAATAACAGTGAAATCCAACTTTACAATAAATTCAAATCACAGCAAAGAGTTAAGTTGTTAATGCAACTCCGCTAATGTCGGAACGTCATTGTACAAGGTTCGACGAAAACAATCAAGATATACACATCGCGAAATGACACCTGAACTCATTTCAGCTAGACTTGTCTCGCTGGAAACAAGTCTAGCTATGATGATTGCTAACTGGGTTACTTAAAACTAGGATGAAGTTAATTCTACCGAATTTAAACGATTTACTACTCTACAAATAATAGTAAGATGTTCATCCCAAGAAACGCGTATTACAGAACGGCAAAATATCACTAATAAGGATAGAAAATCCGAAAAGATTAAAAATCAATATTATTCTAGACACACAGCACAACAAAAGGCAAAAAAGTAGGACGACAAAAAACTTCCCCGATGATAAACACAAACATCAAGTGCAGTCCTATAAAACAACCAAAAATAGTTTAAGTATCTCACATTAACGAATAAGCATTGGACTGCTTCAAGCAATACCACAAAACACTACTGAAAATAACACCTCACAAAGATAGAAGGTGCTGCAGGCACTTAGGGCGGAGGCTTGGGACCCAGAGAAGGGTCATACGCACACTAACACTTTCGAATCGCAGTCGATGTGGTGCTTCCGATTCCACCCAATAAACAAAATATTTACCGTCAGCGTTGCTGCTCCCAGCGAGGCCGAGGCACGCGAGAAGTGGCGGTGATATCTAGCCCCTCAGTTTGAGCGTTGTCAAAAATCCCCATTCGCGAGTGTGTCGCGGGGGGTCCGGAGGCCAGGGGCGATGTATTCTCTGCCTCGCTTGTCACTCGGCCCGTCCTCCGAGCTTCGGTCGGCGTCGGCGGACAGGGATAGAGCGGAGAAGGCAGGGGTTAAAGCGACGCGAGGGTGCAGCTCCAGAGCCGAGCTCGCGGCCACCGTTCGGGCACGCGCTGTAACTGCGACTGGGTAGCTCTCGCCGCCAATCGATCACGGCTCCACTATGCTCTGCTACGCACGGTATGTCGCCGAAGCCGCTACCGTCACGCCACCCGAGGGCACACTCACCGCGGGTGGAGCACTTAAACCCGTACGACATTGTTGCCAACGTCTTTCGATATTCTACTTGCGAATAACTGCGGGGCCAAAGGGTAGATGACGCACCGGCGGAAGGTTGAGTTAAGGTGTAAAGGGCGGGGAGGGGAGAGAAGGGCGGGGAGGGGAGAGAAGGGCGGGGAG
>NNCF01128255.1:486862-548959 GCA_002313205.1 Laupala kohalensis
GGGGTAGGGCGAGAAGGGCGGGGTAGGGCGAGAAGGGCGGGGTAGGGCGAGAAGGGGTAGTTGAGGAGGTAGGAAGGGTGGTTCAGGGAGCGGGTTTGAGGGCAGGTTAACGGGAGAGTTTTGGGCGAGGGTATTCAGAACAGAGGAAATATGAGGCGAAGTGCTGCCAGAAGAGAGAAATAGCAGCGGAGAGGGAGTAGCACGTCTCAAGTTACAGAACACAGGGATCACCAACGCGAAGAATAGCAAAACAACACTCGAGTAAAACAAAACGAGGGGAAAATAATAAAAAAAGAACAACGAAGTACTGCATTCAAAATTCAGCAGGAGAAGCGCATTTAATAAGACGACAAAGTTACCTATTTTGGTTTTCAATTATCTTCCTTGCATTTGACAATATAGTACTCAAATAACTAATAAATTAAAACATGGTTAAGATCATCTTTATTCCTCTCATTGTTTGTCGGAACACGTCTGTAAAAGCATTCCACACTCTCTGTAACTGCCTTCGCTTCTAACCAGGATCTCCCGCTTCTCATGACTCATGACATGTGCTTAGTAAAAAAAAATAGAGGGCAGCCTTTAGGTACCTGGACAAAAACTGTCCATTTTAATTTTTTTCACTATGCACATGTCTATCTTCGTGGAGTTTGTTTCAAGTATGCCCAATCAACCTCAATATTTTTTTCTTTTTATTTGTAAATAAGGTAGGGTACTCCCATAGTCACCAGCACATTCCTCATATGCGGTCTAAATATTAGAGTTTTACCGCATAACGCACATGGAAAGAACTAGTGTAATCGATGCATTTTGCAAGGCGTACTTTTGACTCAAATCATACTACAAATTGTAAACCCAAACAAACTATATCTATGCAAGCGCACACAAGAAAACTGTACTGTGAGTACACCAGCACATGCTTATACGGCACGCACAACCAACAAATATCTCGCATACCCTCTCAGATATCAACACAACCTCAAATCTAGACCAGAATCCGTCATGACCTGTCTCACTAGCGTACCACTAACATTTAAATACGCACAGAAGTAAATTGCATGTGGATAGTGTGTACGATTGCTCGCAGGTACGCTATACAAAAGCTCCCTATTATTTTTCGCATGTAACGACTGACAGATAGGAAGCCATTCATCAATACCTTTGTTCACAATCCAGGTCTTTGAAACACTGTAGATAAATGCTTCGACACTGTCGTTAATTTTTTAAAACTGTATTCCTCCGTGTGTGTTTCGCACACATTTCTGAGGAATAAACGCTGCAATTGCGTTCTTCGTTCTCTCAGCGACATCTTTAAAGGAACCTCCAACAGGTCGCCATGTTTTCCAGCTACGCGAAGGAATCAACTTAGAAAATCAGGATATTGAATAAGGACAGACATCTCTGTAATTTTGCATTTAGGCGCATTACTTTCGTTTTAATATATTTATATTTCGTCCGTTGGTCTAGTTCCTTTATGTCAATCTTAGATGTTCTTCTGCAAATCTGAGAGAAAAAAGGCGGGGACATCTGCATTATCAAAGTATTTTAATATAATACAGAATGTGTAATTCTGCACTGTGTGTAATTCACTTCGCTACGTGTAATTCAGCACTGTCTCATTAATTCCATCACTCACTTATAGATCAGAATTCTAAGACACTTCTACTGGTCGTAGAAACGTAAAATTTAGAGCTATAAAATTGCAATGAATAACAAAATTCAAAAATTATAATTTTCAAGTACATATTTGGGGGGATGAAGATTACGCCATAAGATAACATGGGATTACGATGCCACGCGGGCTGGCGCTGTGCTAACGCCAAAATTCATAGCTGCTCGCGTAAGAATCAACTCGCGATTTAGTTGACATACAGTTGATGAAAGGTTTTGTGATTCGACGTATCGGAAGAACGTCTGTTCATAATAAATTGATTCTATTTTTTGTTATTCTGTCTCCATACCATAAGAACGTATTTAATATTGAAGATTGTACAATTTTACTAGACGCGTAACGAAAAATATACGTTGCTTACTTTTTGCGTTCTATGGTATTGAAGTAATGACAAAGTCAAAGTTTATAAATTGAAGAAAAATTATAATTTTTGCGACTTTTACGAAGTATTAGCTATATTTTGATATAGACATAAATAACATTTTTGTTTATTACGATATGCTCGTAAGTTTTCACCTAATTTTTTAAATATAGTTATCAATATTTAGATGATCATTTTACATCACACTACATCCAAAAGTTGTAACAAGAAAAAATATTATAACTGATGTCAGTCCTGTAAAGAATGTTGAAGGTGCTACACACAAATTTCGTAATACTTAATTCAAGTGTTGTCTAAAAAATAAATATAGTCCATAAACTATACGTAGAGGATTAAACATATTCTGAACAGATTTTTGAACCTAACGAAGATGATATTTTTTTTTATTAAGATAAGGCAATAAAACACCTTGGCAAGGGCGCAGTCCAATAATTGGGGGTCTGTGGGTAAAATCCCCAGCATGTAACGGGAGTTTAATATAGAATAAAGCCCACCGTGTAACTGACTCATTATTCATTCATCATTCACTCACTCACAGATCAGAACTCTATGATACTTCTACTAGACGTAGAAACGTGAAATTTGGTATGCTAATAGCTATAGAATTGCAATAAATGAAAAACATTCAAAAAATTTAATTTTGAAGTACATTTTTGGGGGGATGAAGGTTACTCCACAAGATAACGTAGAATTACGATGTCACGCGCGCCGGCGCAGTGCGGACGACGCAATTGGAGATTGCTTGCGTTAGAATCAACTCGCGATTTAGTTGATTTGCAGTTGCTGAAACGTTCTGCAATTCAATGAATCGGAAGAATAATAATGTCTGAAGATGATGATTGCTTCTCTTTTTTGTGTTTTGTTTCCATTCCATAAGAACGTATTTAATACTGAAGATTGTAAAATTTTATCAGATGCGTTTCGTACAATATTCATTGAATATGTTTTGCGATTCATTGAAGTAATGAAAACTCAAAGGCTATGAATTGAAAAATAATTGAATTTAATTTTTTATACTAAGCATTTCTCTCTAAAATGCTTTGTTTCTTTGAAAAAAAAAGTCGTAAATCGAAGTTATGAATTACGGCAGCCATGGAGATCAAATCTTGCAGAGACGTTGACATATTTCTGTTCAGTTTTGCTACGTAACATTGTTCCAAATAATATGTTTAGTACATATTCAACATTACATTCATGATTCTTAGGAAAAATAAGGCATATTTTGCTATTGATGTACATAAATAATATAGGTAATTATGATATATTTGTAAGTTTTCATATACTTTTCTAAGTATAATTATCGATAGATTATGTTTTTGCATCATACTACTTCCGTAAGGTATTTAAAGGCTAAATGAATTGAATGTTTTTGCTCCGATTTCACGCATTCGGTTCCTTTAAATGTTTGTTCAACTTATATCACATAATTATTTCACTATTAAGCAAGGAAAGAGTATATATACACATCACATTTATTTCAGAACGCTTTTGAGACTTCAAATATTCGAATATTATAAGTTTCAGACTTTCAATTGTGTATTTCCCATTTCAATTTTTGTGTTAGTATTATTTAATATCTAATTCAAGTCATCGAAAATACATTTATTGAAAGTATAAAGAAGTATTGAGTGATTTTATATTAGGCAATATAATTTCAATTTGTAAAATTCATGCCAATTGACATAGTTTTAAAACTCTACTTGACCTGAGACTATAAACCCCATTTCGTCGTCTCCCATGGTCTTGAGATAAGGTGCGAGTCTGGACATTAGGTTGTCAACGGTTCGAACCTGGTTGGAAAAGTTGAAAGTTTTTATTCAGTTTTGTCTACACAACATTATTCGAAAAAATATATTATCACTTTTTGAAAGCAATTTTTGAGATTCTTACTTAGCATAAAGAGTTTTTTTATCAGGATATAATATTTTCGTAGTCTACGAAGTATTAAGTATATTTCGATAATGACGTACAGAAATATTTGTTTATTACAATTTTTGTGCTTTCACCTAATTTTCTAAGTATAATTATCAATATTTAATGTTCTTTTTACATCACACTACTTCCAAAAGTTGTATCAAGAAAAATAAATATATTAAATGAAGTTAGCCCCGAAAAGATAACTGAATGTACAATACATAAATTTCGGAACACTTAATTCACCAAACTGTTGTGTTCATGAAAAATATAGTCCATAATTTGTACGTAGAGGGTTGAATATATTCTGAATCGAACGAAGATGATAAAAACATTTTATTAAGTTAAGGCTATAAAACACCTTGGCAAGGACGCAGCCCCTTAATTGGGTGTCTGTCGGTAAAACCCCCAGAGACCAACGCGAGTTTTCTTTATAATCCCCATTGAATATCATTTATTTGACTTCTTAGTTTTCGTCATATCTACAACCAAAAGAGTAAATGTGATCAAATACACCCTCCCACAGTGTTTATAAAGCGTTACAACCTACCACTGTGGATTATCTTACATATATATGTTCATACATCACCTCAAACATACTATCTTCAGTGCTACGCCATATTTTATCAGAGAAAAGCATATCTTAATGTTAAGTTATATCTTAAAGTTAATGAATCAAAGGTTCGCTCAAAATTTATAAATGGAATGTGCAGGGTAGTTTTCCATTGAATAAGTTGAGCAATCATGAGAACAAGAATATTAATTGATCCACACAACGCATGAACTCTTTCCTCCTCCTCCATGGTTTTTTGCTGCACACCTTCCAATACGTTGAAAATTAGTTGGCGAAAAATCTTATCGTAAGGACAGCAAGGATATGTTCACATAGTTTGTCCTATCCCTAAAGTTCACGCAATTTATCGTATCCCCTTTCTTCCATAGTTTAACTATAAGACCAAGAATCCAGAACCCTGAAGTTTCTTCTGTTACCTGATCTTTCGAGTATTAGATTCAGGGTCAAGATTAAAAATTAATCTAAAACCGTGGCAGTTCTACACGAGTTGTTTCTCCCACACCGTTCAAATTAAACATTTCTTCATAAAATTGCTTCCATCTCAAATAGTCACTGCACACTGGGACATAGTGAGATCAAAATGGGACAAAAGTAGAAAAAAATAACTTTTTTCTTTTCCTCGTTTTTTCGTCATCGAGGACACAGAAACTTTGACTGGGGTGTAAGTTTTATTCACGAGCTCATTTAGCGTAAAGTCTGAGAGTATCTAATTATAATGACTGCACCTTGCGAAGAAATTCGTAAAGACTGAAAAGTACTGTCCAAGTGCAACATGAATTATGTATTCATACCTTAAACGAAGAGATAATGAATGCGTATATTTTAAGATTAGGTTGTCAATCGAACGAATTCTCCTAGACGTACAAAATATGTGCAAGCAGATGGAGTTCATATCTTTGTTAACTATTATATAATGTTTGTAGAATGTATATACGTTGAAATCAGTTGCCCATTCTTGCCTCTTTCCTGAGAATTCTCAAATATCTATATGGAAACGTATTCTCTGATATTTCAGATTATCCTCATACCAATCACGGAATACTTGTGGAGGTGTTCCAGGAAACAAAGAACGAAAGGAGCTCAGCGATTTAGTACGTCGTACATCGTCTTGAGTCTAATATACGTCTTTACGATTTCTGAAAGAAATTATCTGTCAGTGTTAGCACTTTGTGTAACAATTATGATACGACGTGTGGAAGTGTATATCTGAATGAGGGATCGCTTTCATAAACTACAGGAACATTGGTTAGGTGATCCTTTTAAGGTGTCACAGTAATTGTGTAATTGTTCGATGGTCCATGAAGCTGATCATGAACCTTCTGTGTCCACGGCTCCGTGTCCACAGCTTATGTCCACGGAAAATCTTTGAAAATGCACCCCATAAGAGCAGAGAATAAGAACCGCTGACAGATTCAGTCTTCGCCGAGCTCGTACATACTGCTCAAAGTTAAAAGAATGTGAACAAAAGGATGTAGCAGCAGCTTCAATTCGGAATGTTCTTCCGACTTCGTTTCGCGCCAAAAAGCTACCGAACGCATACAGTCGAGTGATCCGAACTTCAGAAATTTTGATGTATACCGTTGAAGCAGTTTTATCTCTTCTATGAAATGTCAATAAAAAAAGAACTACACATATTACTTCAAAACAAGGTCAGGATTAAAAATGTGGATTTGTATCTATTGTATCAAGAAGTATTTGAAACAAAAGGTCAATGATATACGACATAGATTAGTAACACAAGCCAATGTGAAACTACGAAGTTTGTTAGATCTAACTGCAGGTAGAATATAGAAAAGCATGGGAACATATGGGATCCACGTCTTCTCAGACAGAGAGACACAGTAAGTCCTCATTGGGAAATGGGAGTGTGGTGGAAATACTGGCCATTCGCAGTATAGTCAAACATTTGAACATTATGATTCGAAAGATATAGTATAGAGTTAAAAAGTGAAAGATTCAACAATTCTCTTGACGCTGAGATTGTTAGTAAAAAAATACCCTTGGATTTATCTTCCATGAAGTGTTCAGAAAATGTTAGTTCACGCGGCTGAAGGCACAAAATCAGCACTCTTTCCAAAACGGCAAGCTCTCGGAAGAAGCGCAGGAGGCGCTACATAAGAACATAACGTGGCGCTCAGACAGGATATCTTGCAGTGTTAATATTACGACTGATTTTTTTAAGTCTACTTGTACCATCCGACCCCCTCATCACCAGTCTCAGAAGGCCAAGGAAAGCAGAGGTCAAGAAAAGCTCCCATCTTTCGCCCGAAGCAAAATTTTACTAATGACTTAGTTATTTATTACATTAATTTATTTCGTGCTGTGTCTGCGTCTTTCGACGTTCCACGACAATTTCCTTGTTAGTCTATTTTTCTTTATTCTCATTTTTTATCTTGTCAAGTCTTGTTCACTGTCCTTCATTCGTCATTTCAGTGTTGTCTTTTGTCATTTCCTCGAGACTTAGCTGCTTTACCACTCATATGATCCCATCCCTATCTACAGGGAGAAGGGTGGTATTCAACTGTCTAGCATTTCATCGCATCCTTTATTTCTTTAATGCTAGTTATATACCTTTTAAATTTATAATATTTCATCTCTGTATCAATCATTGCCTTCCCTAATTCTCTCACTATACCTTCGGTTCTCATCTGACGAATGTACTCCGCCCTTTCCGGTCGGTAAAGTGAACACTCCAAAAACCATGATCCCCTGTCTTTTCTTCCATTTCACAATAACATGTCCCGTCGTTGATCAGTCCGAAACGCCGCAAATAGCTTTTGAAATCATTGTGCCCAGTCAAAAACTCCTCTTCTGGTGGTCCTGGTTGAAAGAATCTACGATTCTTTTCTGCGAAGCGTACATCAGGTATAAAGTTGCCTCCCTTTCTCATATTTCTCCCAGCGTATTGGTAGGCCATGAGTAGTGCCTCCGTTATTTGCTTTTTCCACCACTTATCGTGCGATGTCAATGTTTTCCCATCCAGTTCTATTTTTCCCTCTCTACGTGTGACCGCTCGTAGGACCCATTTCCGTATACACACATCTACTGGCAAGGCTCCCATCAGTACATTCAGCGCATCACTTGATATTGTCCGATACGTTCCACTTAATCTCATCAAATACATTCAGAGCACCCTCCCTAGCATTTGCAGTTGTTTCACATTCCTGATGGTTTTACACCACGTTTCACAACCATAAGTCAGCATCGGAACCATTACATCTGCAGCAATTTCCAATGTATTCAGTCTACACCACTCTTCGCATTTCAATAATATTCTGCTCCCCTCTGCTTCCAATTGTCGTCGTTCTTTTCCTTCCACAAACACCTTTACGTCGTCTGCACATGCTAAAATTTTGCATCCTTAGTCTCGTACTGTTTGTAGAAGTCCAATAATAGTCTTTCAAGAAAGTGGTCCCTCATGCGATCCTTGCGGACAGCCCTTGTCGGCCTCCCAGTAAATTCGTTCTCCCATTTCTAAATGTGAAATCCTGTCCTCGAAATAGCTCGCTAAGATATTATAGAGGTAAGCACCTATCTCATTTCTCTGCAGTTGGTCCAACACTCCTCCCCATTGTACATTATTAAATGCACCTTTTATATCTATAAAGATTGCCATCCCCAGCTTGGTCTGTCGTTCGACAATCCATCTAGTCAGCGTTCGCAGCGCATCTTGTGTTGATCGTCCTCGTCTAAACCCACATTGGTATTCGTCAAGAAGTCCTTTTGTCTCCACCCAGTCTGAGTCCCGTCCCACTAAAATATTCTTAAATAACTTCCCGAAGCATGGTAATAAGCTTATTGGGCGACAAGCATTTGCGTCGTCTGTCCTCCGTCCTTTCCCTTTATGGAAGACCCTAATCTTCGCTATCTTCCATTGCTTCGGAAAGACTCCCGTGCGGTAGCAATCGTTAAATAACTTTATCAATTTTGATTTAATAATTGGATAACTTGCTCGTATTATCTCAAGCGCCACCCCATCGAATCCCAAGCTCTTCCCTCTACTAAGATGTTTTACGAACCTGTCAACTTAGATTTCTGTGAACTCTTGCATGTCTTTTTCTTTCACTACCATTCTTCCCCATGTCTTTTGTCCATCCCGTGGTAACATATTTTCCAAAAACTTCAATCCCATGTCTCTCCAGCCCCCTGTCTTACTCTCCCCGTCTTGCAACGTACTTCAAATCTGCCTGGTCTTTATCTTTCCCCGAGCTGTCAGGAATAGCACTCTCCATATATTCTTCCTTACACTCATCACATACTCTTCCCAAGCTTCAAGCTTTTACTCTTTTATTCTTCATCTGTAAGAGCGCAGGGCTTTACGATATTCGTCGTCCTCCATTTCTGTTGGCTGTCCTTTCCTCTTGGCTCGCTGTAATTTTCTTTTTGCCCTACCTCTTTCCTTCTTCAGCTCCTCCACATCTTTCTTCCACCAAATTTTCCCCGCTCTTTCCTTTGTCCTTCGCTTTGGTGCACACTCCGCCGCTAGTCTCGAGATACTTCGTTGTATCGTGTCCACACAGTCTTCCAGTTCCCCCTCGTTCTCTATCCAATATCAGCTAGTTTCTCCTTAAAAACCGCTCTATATTTATTTTCCTCTGATTCCTTGGTTCTATTGTTACCCGCTCTCCATGTTGCGTCACCAACTTGAAGAAAATACCTCTATGGTCAGAAGTCACACCATTGCTTGTGCGTCATCCTTGTACGCTCCCCACGGTTGCTGTCGTTGTCAATGTTAAGTCTATGTCCTCTGCTGCATTGTAATGTCATCTCGCCACTTCTATTATCTATTTCCAAGCCGTTCTTATAAATGATGTCCTCAAGCATTTTCCCATTTCCGTTGGTGCGTCCATTCCCATCGAGGCAGATGACAAGTTTCTCTGTTTTGCATGCATTTAGTATTTGCTGCAACATTTCCATCTCCTGTTTACACCTTTTCTTGCTTCGCAGATATCTACTCACCACTACTATATCTTCAGTTCCTTTTCGAACCTGGCATGTCACAATGACTCCAAATTTCACAGAAGAAAATAGTGATAAATGCGAATAAATATTGCAAGATGATATAGACACTACTTCACAATAAATTAAGTACCACCTTCAAAGTTTTCTAATTGAAATTAATAAACAACAGCGATTCTCAGACTTTCATGTGTGATTTCAAAGTAGTGTCAATTTTCCAATTTTCTCCAATTTTGAAGGAAAACTAGGAAAGGGACTCCCAAGACTCAAAATGCATTTGAATGTGAGCATTGTTCATTTCTCTTGTCAAAAAATGCGCTTGTAAAAATATAAGTGAGGGTTTTCAGCGGCAGGTATCTTTGTTCCACTTTGAGGTCACTGTATCACAGTGAACTAGTGCGAATAAGAACAACCTGGAAATCCATTTCCTGACAACATTCTCGTGATAAATTAACTTCTTTAAAATCCACATTCAACAACAGCTCTCTCAGCTTGGCTTGCCAAATTGAACAGCCAGTTTTATTTTTATTTACAAGCAATTTGGTTTACCTTATTTAATGTACATAATTATTTAGATGAACCTTTTGTGTTCTTCTGCTGGAGTTCAGACGTGACTTCCCTCGTTTTCTTTCCTCAATGAGAATTCATGTACTGTTCAAGATGAATTCCAATCTTTTTTATTTCTCGTTCCGTAGCATAGCGTACAACCACTAATCTAATTTAGCTTTACTACACTATCATAGCATCAACATATAAGGGAGAATGATCAAAATACATTTTACTCTACCGAAGTCTGTCCATTAATTCTTTCTTGATTTGAATTCTACTTTCCATCTCTCTCGCCTTCCTGACTTCATACTGACTCATTCTATACAAACAAAGCCTTTATTAAGCCTTCATCCTTACTTTCAGGTGAATTATTAACAAATGGTGAACACTGCGCGCACCTGCACCCCATTTATTTGTTTAATGATTTGGTTCTCTATTCTTAAATGGGGGAGGGGGAACAAGTGGTTTTACGGTAATTTCTGTGTGGAAAAAAAATCCTCCAATGACATGATCGCAATCACTATATTCATATTTCCCCATTTTCATTTCTTTCTTCTAAACTATGCTGCTCCATCACGTGTTGAAATCCTCAGTTATCTGAACCAACAGCGTTTATATCTATTCGATTTTCGTACTGACGACAATTTGAGAATAAGGTACTATTATGTGACCTTTATCCAGCGTAGATATATCAACTACCTAATATTCATTTATAGTATACCTTGCCATTACGCTTCCATGGGCCATTTTTGACAAACGAAAAGCGAACATGTACCCCCTAGCACATATAGGAGTCTATGGTTACCCATCTATACTCGGTCGCCATTGCCTCGTGATTACAGAAGTGGATCACAATGTAATGGTCCTGGATGGATAAGTTTAGGATTGCCTGGTACTTAATACAGATTGATTAGAATACATACTTAGTTTGATTAGATTACATACTTAGTTGTCCGGGACAAACCACGTCTCAGTAGACAGAACTACCAACGTCGTCTCCGGCCGCGGAAGCGTACGTTGTCCACGACAGTTTAGATCGTTCACTGCGCCGTACCAATGGAAATGATTATTGGCATTTCTTCTTACCATGTCAATTGCTTTCTCACGGCGAAATCTTCACGCTGGTTGCAATCCCTTTCAGTTCTTGTGCAACCAGAATTTAGCATGATTCGAAGTGTAAACTTGATGCAAGATGCTCCGTTACCTTTTCGTTTATTCTCAGTTGATATGTTAATGTTTGCTTTTTATTATTTAGTTTATTGTATTTAATACACAAGATTAGTACATAAATCTGAAGCGACTCTAGTCCGATAGCTGGTCAGTTTAGTCGATTACTTCGAATACATCAATTAAGTCGAAAAATATTTCCCTCCCACGTACAATTTGATGGTTTACGATGTCATATCTCCCCCCTCTAATCCCCATCCCTGGGAGTTTCCTACCCTTGTAGTCACTACGTCTCCATCCACTATGTCAATTATAAAAATCATTTTCAAAATATTCCTTTCGAACGAGGCAAGCAGGAACGTGTTGCAGTGTCGGACGACACTTAGCACGCACGTTCTTGAGAGGATACACGAATAACACTTGACAGTTTCTGTACTCACGTGGTACGAAGCATGCGCAGTCTGACCCACAGCGCATGCGCAAACGACATTTCGTTAAGGTA
Source organism: Laupala kohalensis (assembly GCA_002313205.1). Lineage (NCBI taxonomy): Eukaryota > Metazoa > Arthropoda > Insecta > Orthoptera > Trigonidiidae > Laupala > Laupala kohalensis. Next base: position 498,582 of record NNCF01128255.1, read on the forward strand.
CACCTTTCTTTTTCACATTCCAACGTGTATATGCACAAGCCCCTTTTTAAAATATGGAAATCGAAAACGGCAAATTTAACATACCAAGCAAATTTACTTTGCGTATTAAAGTATGCATACTTTGGGTCCATCTTATAGTGAACGAAGGAGACATGGCGATTTGTATCAGTTATAGAGGAAGATCCCAGGAAAATCTTTTACTACTTTACCATGTCAAAAGTGACAAATAACGAATTATCATGTGTCAGAGAAGACATTCTGTAACACGATACAAATAGGAAACACGCAAATCTCCAGAAATATAAAAGAAAATTGTCCTAGAGTAACAGTAAAAAGTATTTTTCTGGATAAGGGACGAAACTTTTACCAGGTCGATGAATTCGTTATGTAGATACATATGTCAAGAAGTATTAGCGATACTAAACCCCTAATTTATTGTTCACCGAGAAAATGCATTTCTACCTATTTTATTTTCAAATTTAAAGAATAGGGGTTTTTATACACAACGAAATTGAATTCATTTTTAAAATTAAAATGCGTGCATTACAACTGTATCACTGCATGCAATGAATTTAAATTTTAACTCCGTTCGTAGATGTCAATATGTAATTATAATATTCCAGGCGTTCATAAACAATTCAATTTACAGAAGAACATGTTTATCACGGTATTACTCATTATACACCTACGTGAAAATTCATTAATTTGCGTCAATTTTGTCTTGCATTTATGAAAATTTTGAACATAACATTCAATAAATAGAAAAATAAAGAAATAACTTCTGAAAATCTAAAGAATATTTAAATACTTTAGAAGTAAGCTATGATGAACAGCAAACGCTAAGCTCGACACACTGATATTTTTTTAATAGATATTTTTGCTATTGAATATTATTAGCTATATATAAATTGGTGAAAAACTTACATATAACTTATGTTTTAATATAATATAGGGGGAAACTTCAAACTGGAAACTACGTTACTCAACTTTTTCAATTGAACTCCCTAAGTTATAAAATGGTAAACTAAAAAGTGTAGGTCCTACTCGGAAAATGTCTTGCAACTTTCAAACTCAAGGCATTTTCGAAGGCATTAGTGGAATATTATACATTTGAAATATAAAAAGATATATATTCATATTTGGCCGAATAATGGCGATTTAATCGCAAAAATTTGATAAAATTAGTTCCCCCTATTTTACAGAAAAAATATGTCGTATTCAGATTCAGCATCCTTGAAAACACAAAATTAGACATTATTACATCCAATATTTACTACTGTACTTTTCATTCGTGGCAGCCACTCGTCTGAAACTGTCGTGTTTTCTAGAAGAAAGTCGCAGTACACAAAGTCGGACGCAAGCTAAGAACTGAGCGGACAGTAATATTGTCGCGTGACATTCGAGTGCCTGCATCCGATAGAAGCATTATGCTTCTGCGACGGACAGTAATACGTCGTCCGACACTAAGACACTTTCAGTTCTCGCTAAGCCTAACCACATTGATCGTGCTAAACAAATCCCATGTTCTCATAATGTTTATATAATTCCTAAATGTCTTCCGCACGACGCTGCTTGCTTCTATTTTAGGAAGCCACAAATGAGCGGTGCTCAAAAGCCCTTTACTTGTGTGTTTTAGTTACTTTTTTAGAAAATTCTTCGTCTCTTACAATACTAAGTGACAAACACATAACTGTCATAATATCCTATATGCCTTTGTCTCACAATGTAGTCGGTAATGCTAAGCAGAGTCCTGTAGTAAGACAAGAGTACTAGTCCTGTAGTAAGACAAGAGTACTAGTCCTGTAGTAAGACAAGAGTACTTTAGTATAGCTAACTGTATGACTAACTGTACTTCTCCAGATATCTGGTTCGACACGCCATTCGCAAAATGAGGACTCACCACGCCGAGTGCAGTCCAGATTGCGAAGAGACTGCGGACTCGAGGACTTAGCAGTCTACTGGATGTAGGATTTCGAGTCAGCAATTTGCGAAATGAAACCTACACATTTGCACAATGCTTGAATTGCTTCAGATCATGCGCATGCGAATTTTGTTTCCCTAACACGTTATTGTGTGGATTAATTTACTGGTTTTCTTGGGACAAATTAAAACTGACGACTTTTCAGATAAATCTGAGACTTGTTGGGGATACTATTTTAGTAAAATATGCAGAGAGGGATACGCGAGACGAGAAGGATTGGAAACGGTTGGTCGTAAGAAACACAGCAAACGGAGGGTTCTTTTGTTCATACAATCTAAAACCCAAATCCTTACGTTAAACGATTCAAACAACAATTGTTTGCCCAAAAACAATTCAACTGGTTTTATAATAACTTCAGTTTTATTCGAAACTTAGAGAAGAGTTTGGTTCAATATCCGGATATGTATTCATGTAAATAGAAGAAACACAGGTGTCGTTGCCTACGTCAAGTCGACAAGTCCATTTTCCAATAAAGGCTCCACAGATCACTTGCCGTTTGCCGTTGTGAAGAAGAAAGCTACACGCCGCACAGTTGAAAAATTCAACGCAGTGAGGACAATGTTTACCTGGTGAAATTGATTTACTTATTACCAGAATGAATTACATACAGTAAACGTCAAGTAAAAAATATTTTACGGCGATTTTTAGCATATTTTCACGGATATTTTTACAAAGTGTTCTAGCATGTGATAAATTTTTGGTGTTTTTAATAAAGTTCGCTGTTAAAATAAAATGTAAGTACACAATGAAATTTTACAATAAAATTTTGTTTACCACTTCAACAAGATTCATCTAAATGCGCAACTGAAAAATGGTATCTCATAAAAATGAAACGATGGTTCCATTAAACACCTACAAAAATGCAAAAATGAAAAACTATGGTTCAACAGGTCAGGTTTCGGCACTTTTATTTCTTATTTTGACATTTCCATCGTTCGACGTTAGTTCCATCGTTCGGAACACCAGAGAATCGATATGTTCTGGAGGTCAGAGGTGCAGTTTGGTGCAGCGGTTCATTAAATTTGACGCCAAGTTTATCATTTCTCTAGCAACACAGCTGAAATTCTAACACATTTTTACAGATAATAGGTCCTCATCGTTGCATGAAGTGTTCAGATTAGACGACACTGACATCGAAAATCGCTTAGTACGCTTGTCAACTTCCTAAGTTGGCAACCATGCGATCCAAATGGAAATCATACGTTTCTCCTAAGCAGCTACAACAATCCAGAATATCTTGGAAATTTCATACGAAAGTGTTTTATCGGTCAAGAGTAATTACAGTCCTGAGATCGCACTCGGCTGGTTTCGAGTCTTATACCTCGCTTCCCCACTCACACAGTAGCCCGGATTTGATACAAGATTGAATATGTCAAGCGATTGGACAGAGGCATGACGGTGATTTCACTTGAATATTTCCCTCGTGGTCATCTACAGGCAACACTGTTGTGCTGATGCTTTCACGTCCGAGTATAAAGGACAATGAGTACGTAAAACTAGTTTCAAAAACGAAAAAAAATATTTTGTCTCATTTCTTTCAGAAAAGACCTAGTAATTAAAAGAATAAAAAGGTTTAAAAAATATATTTATACGAATAATTGCTTCACAGTATAACTAATATATTTATACGAATAATTGCTTCACAGCATAACTAATATATTGATACGAATAATTGCTTCACAGTATAACTTCAATGTTCTAGTAGAATTGGGTAGAGTTTACGCAATAAAATAAATATGCAACAAAGAGTCGAAGATGGGCATCATAGGAGCTTTGTATGAAGTGTTTAGTATATAATTCTTCCACTTTTGATCCAGTCGCATAATAAATACGTTGTAAAATGAAGTAAACAGATTATATAGTTTTTAAAACTTTAGTTACTGAAAAGTCACGAAATATAGTTTACACACAGAGCTTTCAACTAACAGTAAAATTAGAGATTGCCTTTTCACACCTGGGAAATGAAAATATCCTCCTAGGGTAATAGAAATATCTCAGCATATTTCGACATTCTCCCTGTTTAAATACTCGCATAAGCTACCATTTCAAGCTTTTCTTCCGCCCTATTCCCAAATACTTTTAATACGTACTTTAAAAAAATTACATTTAAGAAATATTGATATTTTAACAATCTTCAGTACACGTTTTTACTACGACTACAATACGCTAGCCTACTTTTTGTTCGTCGTCCATCGCCTCCTCAAACCAAAAGAAACCAAAGAAGTTTAAGCAGGCAATGCAACCACGATTTTATTAGTACTTCCAACGAAGCAATTCACGCCATCCACCATCCAGAAATTCGAATGGCAGGGTATTCTCCTCACCTTGAGAGGTCTGGTTATGGTGACCGTTTCAATTGTCGTAGTTGGAGCCATCCTGCTTTCGGATGGGCGCCGGGAACTGAAAGCAAAAACACACTAATTAGAATAATGATATTTCAATGCAGAGGAGAAACGAATATCACAGCAATTAGATATCGATTTTGGCAGAGATTTTTAGAATTGATTCAATATTAGGATTATTTGGTCCTATTGTAGCACTTTTTAATTTATGACTATTATTTGTATTTTCTTTTTACGTCGCGTAAACATGTGTAAAGAATATAGCAACAGAGTATTTTTCATAAAATCACTAACTTAAAATAGTTTAAAAGTAATAACTAAGAGTTATCAGGAGAATGACTACATTTCAAGTAATGTGTGATGATTTCAGGCTCAGAAATCCGTTGGACTGGCGCCGTGTCAACCTCGGTCAAATATTAAAAATATGGTTTCAATGTCGTCAGTCCAGACTTCTGAGTCATTGCAAAAATGCACTATGCATTATTATGCATCACCAAAAACATTTTTGTATCCCCCATAATAATTCAAATTTGAAGAGTGGAAGCAACAGTCGCGAGTCCTCACTTTCACGGAGACAGAGAGAAACAGAAAACGTCATCTGACAGAAAACATTGTGGAATTTGGAACTGATCGAATTTCGAAAAAATATAAATTAACATTTTATTAATAAAACGGTCACCAGTCTCCCCTTGCGCAAAAAAATCAAAATGGAGATAAGTGTTCCCAGACCTCAGATCATGAGTGAGAAAAAGTAACATTATCTGATGAAAGAAACATTGTTGAATTCCTTATAAATAAACGAAAGACTGCTAAATAATTAGTGCACAAATTAGTCGCCAAGCCCTTCCCCTTTCGCAAACATTAAAGGAAAGCAATAAATACCGACTAAAGTTCGAACAATTCTTCACGTCAAAGAAATTTTGCACCCTTTTTGGGAAAAAAGTTTTTATTTTAGGGGGGGAGGGGTAAATGTCTTAAGCACCCAGTTCATGACAAAAGTAGTGACAACACCATTTCAATGCGGAAAAATATTATTTAGGATCAAACAACTTTACTGAAGAAAAAAAAACACGGAAGTTCATAACAAATTTCACCAGCCCCCTTGACAAAATTGGCAATATGCATTGCTGAACAGAAAACTTAATCCGTTAATTAACGAATATTATAATTTGTTAACTTTTTTAATTTCTAAAACTATTAACCGTTTTATTAAGAACCGTCACATTTATCTTTCCGTTAACTTAAATCAGTTAATTTTTTTAAGCATTGGTCCGAGGATGGACGGCGAGGAGGGCCTGGTCACAAATTTGTCTTATCGTGCATTGTCCGTGCGGACGATCCGTCATTCTTCAAGTCAACGAGTGCCTGTCATTGCCGTGAAATGTCTGATTTAACTGATTTTGACTCACTTCACATTTGACTGATTTAACATTTAAAATGTTAAATTCACATTTAACAGTTAACTTTAACTTTCGTTAAATTTTAAACAACAACCTAACGAAGTTAAAATTCAGATTAACTTTGCCCGCCTATGGGAATAACCTTGTAGAACTAATAATACATTTTTTGTAAATAATATCGAGAGCTAGATTGAACAGAATAATTGTAATATAGCAGTTAAATACGGTGTTATTTTTAACTTTAATAATATATAATGTTAATATTAATGTTAGTAGGTAAATTTCAATTAAAAAACTATACATACAGAAACCTGTAAAATTGCGGCGTGGTTCACCGTAATTTAAAAGATTTCTGTATGTTTGTGAACTCCAGAATCAGAAAATATCCACCCACAATAAAATACTTGCTACGGGAGTCGCCTCATATGAGGATGATAATCTCTATGAGATCACCTCAGAGGTCTGTGAGTCTCGCAAGTTGAATGTCAATGGTAGACTGGGTCAAGAGGCGAACGGGGTGACGCAGTTGGTAGCGCATCAGTACGCTAGGCTGAAGTCCGAATCTCTGTCTCGTCTCCCATTTTCATTCCATGAAATATGATTTTTTTAAACTATAGAATTTTTTAAGGCGTGACATTTAATAATATTGGTTCATTATTACACTAATTGATTTTGTGTACAAATGATGTTCCTAAACTAGTGCAACTAGGAAGTAGATTTATTAAATAACAACCTAGAACAATTTAAGCAAACAATTCAAATCTTTTTGAACGTTAAAAATTTTAAAAATCTTTCGGGGTATTAAGTCGCGTCGTCATTTTGTTAAAACTCAACGTTTCGTTGGCATTTGCAGCCAACATCTTCAGGATGCCAACAAAAGGTTGAGTTTTAACAAAATGACGAGGCGGTTTAATACCCCGAAAGATTTTTAAAATTTTGATCAAGTTAGCCGTAAAAGCCTGCATCACGATTTTTGAACGTTCTCTGCATGACTTGTTTTGAACAACTTTATATCAAACAATAAATCATTTCAAAAGTCCGAACATTAGTGTTGGGAGACTACTACCACAACTTTGTAACAATGTCTTACATAAAATGATTCAATATTTTAATGCACGCAATAGCATTGAGCCTGGCATTGAATATTAGGAAGGGCATTACCATCTTGGACTTTAATCAGTACGGAGTGAGGTAATGAGGTTGATCATCTCATCGCCTAACTAACCCCCTCGAGAGGCACTCTGTTTACACTATGACCTGACGATCGAGTGTCTCCTAAGAATGAAGTCTCCTCTCAAGTCCCAATATCCTCCTTCGAGGGATGACAGATTGTCAGCGTAGTCCTTGAATTAAGAAACTTCCATTAAAGGGGAACGAGCAAAAATAAGGAAGGGGCACGTGAATACTGAGGTCTGGAGAATTTATGGTTCCTAAAGCCTAATGGAAAGAAAATATTTGTACCATAGCGACCTCAAGCAGAACAACGGAGAGCTATCACTTGAAGTTGACCAGATCATTAAGAAAGAGACATTTTTTCCTTATTTTAAGCTAAAATTGTGGAACTAAATTGAAGATAAATAAACACTTTTTAGACAGTGAAAATTGCTCAAATGAACTCTAATTATGTTCAGCTTTTCTTAAATTACATAAATTTATGAGAATGTTAGCCATGTTCTTAATATTTTTTCTCTTTCTGCAGTATATTTACTTTCATTCAGTAGCAAGATCCGCTCCTTTGAAAGTTAGTCCAAATTGTATTTTAGGAAAACGACGTTCTTCAAGAGTATGAAAAATCCAAAGAATACATATTTGACTGACAAGATTTGACTGACATTGTGACTGCCCGCACTCACAAGAGCAACAATTCCCCGAAAAATGCAAAATTTCTAATCTACTTGATAAAGAAACTATAGGACCTTGAACCCTAAAAATGTATATGAATCGCTAACTTGATGGTATGAACAAGTGTTTCATCAAAATCTGAGGTGGTGGGTGCCATGGCTTGGTTGATTTGATATGGAATGACTCTTGGGCAACAGTCTGGTTTTGTGAAATACCCTTATTTCATGTGTCTGGGGGACAGTAGAGACCGTTAAAATCATTACAGGATTTAAAAAATGGCCACAAAGAGACTCACTCCAGGGATGGCAACCTAACGTTATTGAAGAACCTTTCTCAAACCCTCGAAAATTCTTTTACCTCCTCTACACTTAAAGCTTGGTCTGATGAAACAGTTTGTAAAGGCATTGAATAAAGGACGCAAATGTTTTGAATATATAGTACTTCAATTCCCCAAACTGTCTGAAGCTAAACTGAAAGAAGGTATTTTTGACGGACCTCAAATATGAAAACTGTTTCGAGATAACCATTTCATTGCAATCATGACAAGAAAAGAGAAATCTGCCTAGCTCACTTTTAAAAAAGGTTGCGAGAACTTCTTAGGAAATATCAGAAGCGAGGATTACACAAATATTGTTCCAGATTTGATAAAAAATTACAGGTAATTAGGATGTCCGATGAGCTTAAAACTGCATTTTTTGGATTCCCATCTAAAATTTAAGGGTATTACAGCGAAGAGCAAGGAGAACGTTTCCACCAAGATATAAAGGAAATGGAAAGAAGATATCGGGGCAAGTAGGACGTCAATATGATGACTGATTACTGTTGGATGTTCAAAAGAGATAAAGAAACGCATGTGAGGAGATGGTCCAGAATTCCTAAGCGCAGGTCATTCGAGGACAAGATAACGTTACAAGCACAAAAAAAAGGTCAATAAATTTTCAATGTTTATCACCAGCTAGGTTGACCTGAGGTATAAGTTATGAGTTTTCTTAAGGTTTTTCAATGAATATAGACCAGACTCGTTTAAAGGGTCAGAACAGTATAAGTAGATGTACGATCAGAGGAAGTCCCAAAAAATTTCTCAATATATTGTGGAATCTGCTAACTTCTCAACCAGCCTATAAAGATTTTCAGCATCGTATGTACTGTTTGATATTCTCTTACAAAGAAGATAAGCCACCCTATATATCATGAGTGTACAATTTGACTTAAATGCTGAGGGTAATGATTTTCCCATTTTATGCGAATTCGAGGTTATTTTTTGTAATTTACTAACAACTGTAGGATAGGGTTAAACGGACATCCGATTCGTGTTCAGCACATCAAAATACATAAGAATATAGTGTCTGAAGCAATTTCAACCCGACTTGATACACTATCTGACTACAAGCACTGTGAGGGTAAGATATCCCTGGCACACCTAGAAAGTAGTAAAGAGTGACAAGTAAAAATAATGGGATACTCCGATTATCCAAAACCATAGTTTTCTGTGCAGTCAAGATGGATAAGGGCATCTCTGATGCTTTGTAAAATCACAATTAGCCCACATTTGAGATAATACACTTCTAACACCCTTGCGCAAGAGGATGTGAATGAGACGCAGGTAAAAATAATAAATAACAATATTGGTGTTGAATAAATCAGTTTTGGAACCACTAAAGTAAAGTGACAACCTCAATGCCACATACGTCTACGATCACCCCCTATAAGAAATAAATACCCTTTGTGTTGGGATCGTAAAGGGAATGATAGTGAAAATAATCGAAAATGACCTATATTAATGTTGAGATAGTCGTCTTCGGGACGCACAAAATAGTAGTGACATTCTCTATAACGTCAGAGTCCTAAATGAGACCATATAAATCCCAGGAAGAGGATATCGTGTAAAAACTATCGAACATGCCATATATCAGTAACGTCTCCTCAGGTTTTGGTGTCGTTGATTAAAAAGTGACATTTTGATATCGTATAAATCAAATTTGACCCCTCATGGAAAAAAGATTCCTAACACAATCTCAATATGCGGCGATAATAATTAGTACATATGTAAATGTAATTACAAACTCATTTATAATTCTAAAAAATTGCATAGGATCCATTGTTATACACACACATGTGTATGTGTGTGTGTGTGTGAGTGACTGTTGTAATGCCCCGAATGTAATATATAGAAACTAATTTACCCTTATTTAAATTTTTCTCTAATTCACATTGTCATCTCCTCTCGACAAATCCGCAGTCAGTCCTCGTCCTCTCGACAAATCCGCAGTCAGTCCTCGTCCTCTCGACAAATCCGCAGTCAGTCCTCGTCCTCTCGACAAATCCGCAGTCAGTCCTCGTCCTCTCGACAAATCCGCAGTCAGTCCTCGTCCTCTCGACAAATCCGCAGTCAGTCCTCGTCCTCTCGACAAATCCGCAGTCAGTCCTCGTCCTCTCGACAAATCCGCAGTCAGTCCTCGTCCTCTCGACAAATCCGCAGTCAGTCCTCGTCCTCTCGACAAATCCGCAGTCAGTCCTCGTCCTCTCGACAAATCCGCAGTCAGTCCTCGTCCTCTCGACAAATCCGCAGTAAGTTCTCTTCTGTCGACAAATCACCATGTTTTTTTCTTTCGCCAAATCGTATACCCATTTCTTCTCCATTTCTACCGTCTTTTTTTCTACTTTCGTTGAATCCACAATCTTTTTGTTTTCCTCTCTTCATTATTTCTCTTCCTCCTCTTCCATCTTTCTATTTTCTTTTCTTGCAGAATAACAATTCTCGCAACTTTATTACTTCCAATGCTCATTCCTTAAAGTGAATATGAAATTGATTTGGCCAGACTCACTCCAATACCGCACAAAAAAATCTGTTTAAATTCATCAACGGTGTCCAGAAATGGGGAAAATAATGTCTAATGCAATCTTTGCATTACCGTATAACATTTGTGACATTAACCTGGCTTTAACTCTTTCAGACAAATTACACAATTCAAAATACTTTTCCACTGTTTTTACAAACGTGGAAGGATGGCCTACGCCTTCTCCATGATAATTCAAACGAATGGGAATATTTACCGCCGATGCTTGTACTACTCCTACCTACATCTGTTTTGCCTAATGTCTAAGCCTTTATGAATTTCATTAATTTCCACTCCAATTTCTACCTTCATGTTTTCCACCCTAATTGTAATATCCACCAATTTATCTTCTATAATTCCTTTGTTATCTGATGTCCCAGTTTCCAACTTTCCTATTTGACTGTTTAACAGCTCTCCCCGAAGTAGGAGTGGGGGACGAAGCTATTTAGAGACAAGACAGAATATCATTCGAGAATGATGAGATATACAGATAAAAATGCGTAGAGATTCAGATTATTATTGAGAGTTGGAGTTGTGGCATTTTGGTTGAGAGTTCGCGGAAGCCATGTTAGGTCATTATGATCTAAGTCCGAGAGGCATTTATCGAACTTTGTCAAATTCGATGATACATTTCTACAAGTCTCGATAGTCGAATGTCGTGATTAAAAATATTCGATAATCGATCGCCACCAGTCACCTCTATCATTAATGACTCATCACAATACACATTCATTAGTGGTGACGAGCAATATTTAAATTCGCCGCGGAACGTGAGCGATAAAAATCGTATCAAGGTCGATCGAGAGTTCGAGCTTCAAAGACAGTAATCGATACGCGGGAACACACAGCTGTGCGAGATCAACAGCTCCGGTGGCAGATGGAAGTCGCTGATTGGATGGCAACTAAGATGACACCTGATGGAGATCACATCGCCAACGAGCCCCGCCTTTACAACCTCCTTTCTCTAATGACGTCTTGCGGCGGTTCTCAGCCAAAAGGTAACAATTTTGGGATGAGCCAATGACGGTTTTCCATTACAAGTGTGTATTCTGTGACTCCTCCTCTTACTTGTGTCTATTGTATTTTAAATTTGTTAGAGAAAGATTTGCCATGACACAAGCGCCCTAATTCATAGTAGAAGTAGTGCGGTTATAAGACGGTGTGTAAATGTTGTGAACGATTATGGTGTTTTGATGAGCCTTCAGCTCATATGGTGGTGATAAACACATGAACTCCAAGTTTCAATGTAAAAGAGAAGTTATATCTGTAAAGTCAGTGGTAATTTAAGATTTTTATCATGTATTGTAGTGAAATTGCATGGTTTGTCATTATTTTGGGGGAAGTGCTAAAAGGAAATTACTTGTGTTGGTAAAAATTATGTATTTATGTTTTGGAATTATACGAAATTTTCATGAATGACGTGTTTCCTTCGAGAAGAATTTGTGTGTGTGTGTCACAGCAATGAGGTGGCCGAATCCCATATCCTACATCTTATATTTTTAATTAAACTGTAATTACATAAGTCATTAATCATCGCTCTACCGAGTCGGCCAGGTAAGAAATGGTCGTTTACCGGCATTGATTTATTTTTTGACACAGTTTGGTAGCTAAAATACGAAAGTTCTATATTTTTCTATGAAACCGGTATCCCTGAGCTAGCCACGAACATTCAAGTACTCAAAATTTCTTAATTTTATTACTATTGGTGCACAAACGTGCTGCCGTCTTGCTCTTCAATCTAAATTGTGTTGCAATTGCGCCAATGTGTGCCAATGTGCAACCATTTTTAATCCTCCATTTTAATTTGTTACAATATTTATGTCAAGAAAGACTCATGTTGATCGTTTTTCATTTCCTGTAGAAGGTTTTCATTCCGAGTGATTGTTACTATTAGATTTAATTTAGAGTATTTTATATGAGAAGTATTTTGGAAATAAAGGAAACTTTCATTCCTTAGAAATAATGCCCGTTCTTACGACAATAGAGTTAGAGATGAGCATTTTACTCCAATAGTTTTCTCACTGCGTTGAAGTGTCAGGAAGAACAACGTACCAAATATTCTCACCCATTTTTACCGATTAAAAAGTGAAATACTGAAAATTAAGAAACCCGCTGTACTGTTTGATTTAATAACATTTGCATTAAAAAACAGATGAAATCTCATTTTTACTCCAAGTCACTTAACTTTGCCGAAAATTATGCAATATGGCTACGTAAAACAAATTGCCAACATCTACGAATTTAAGTAATATCCGAATAAATATTAATAGTAGTAACAAAAGCGACTGTTTGCTGCAAAGAAATACAAGTTAATAACACAAGCTAAGGCACTAGGTAATATTCGTTCCACGCGCTCGGTGCAGAAAGAACAGAATAGTGCCGCAAGACCATGTGAATTGGATTTATGGCCCAGGTTAGCGATGGATTTAAGTTTTGAGAAATTCGGATGTCCTGCCAACATAACGCGAGGTACAAATATCATTACTCTCATAGACGATGGAGAAGTAAAAGCGTTGGCCACATTGAGCACAAGCTCTGTACCAACATCAAGCCAGTTAGACTGAGAAAAAATAAAGAAATAATTTGTCAAGAGAGCTGCTACAAACTGCATATGACCACGTTGAGGTCAATAAAGTAATTTACTGCAACTAATATACAATAAACTAATAAACAGTGCGTTTCCGTTAATGTTTTTTTCTTGAGTTTTTTTCTTTCCCGAGGCAAAGTAACATGACTGAGTAAAGTTCGTGAGAGAATAAACCAAAACATTAACGAAAATAAAATACCATGCCGTTAGCGTGAACGACTAATGGATGAAAAACCTTCTACCCCTTAGCATCAAAAAGAAATGTTTAAAAAGAACTTTTTTAATACTTAAATAATATTTACAAACTCGTACATAGTTGAAATCTGTTAGTTCACGAGAGAGACCAATGTGTGTCACAACTAAATAAATAAGCACAATACTCTTCATTCTGTAATAAAAGTTGTAAAAGAATGTATGGAAATGAGAAATAATAAAAAATGTAATTACCTAAAAATAAAACAAAATTGGTTATTTTTATGGAACATAAATAAAAAATACGATATTTTTGGAAAAGTATTAATATAAATATGTTTAATGGATCAAAAATTATACGTCCGGATTACCAAATCACACGCACTTTGCAGTTTTCGAGAAGCATAGAGAAATGGGATCACAAAAAGAGGGTGATTTTTGAGGCGGCTAATTTATTAAATGAAGGAATTACAAAGAATTCGCAGTGGAAGACAAAAAATTAGACACAATGAATTTGCATTTCGTGTAGAATGTACAATAGAATTCCTCTTAACCAGACTCGGATCAATCGGTCCTCGGATTAACCGACTTATCCCATGGAACATTCTTTTTCTCTATCAACGTGTCAAGTCTAGCTGCCGTAAGAAAAGTTACCAAATTCGGGAGAACTGCCAACCTACTCAATTAATTCCACCTATGTCGTACATTACTCGACTTAGTGATATTTTCATCTTATACGTTGTATTCACTACCACCAAATTTGAGAAAACACCACTAGGAGAACCTGTCCTTAAAATACTCGTTTTATCCTTTGTAGAGTAACACAAAATTAATATTCCTATTAATAAAATACACTGCATAAATTATCCAAATCTTAATTTTTTAAATCTACTTTCAACAAAATTCATTTTAACGGTAGTCTCTTGGTTGTTTCCATAGCGTTGGTACACCCGTAAGGTAGTGTAAATGCTACCAAACGATGATTTTAATATCAAACGACAATCTGAGACAGTCCAAGTCATAACGAGTGTCGGGGTTTCTGTACTAAAATATTGGTGGTGGCTGTCCTGAAACACCACTTGAGTCCGCTATCTTTGTTCTTTTGGTGTCCAAACACTCGATAACTCGAGTATAATAGCTGGCAGGTGACGACTCGAACACTGTTTGACGGCTCTTTCCTGGAAATTAAAATGGAATGACGCGACGTAGGTGCGTTTGTTTATTTTTTTTCGAGTTCGTTTATGTTCGTACGTGCGAATGTGTACATACAGTACAATATAATAAGTTGCAATGACGTCTCATTTACTTGTTTATTTGTAATAACCTGAAAGAATTGTAGGCTCTTTCTGAACGGAAATCGATTATTCACGGAAACCTGGCATTAGCCGGCTAAACGGCAGGTTAGCCAGGGTCTCCGTCCCGACCAGATCGGTTAAGAGGGGTTCTACTGCAACTGCGAAACTTCCTATTTACTTGATAGTTACTGTTCTCTAACTACACTAATACAAATGTAAATTAGCAACAAACATAAAAAATGAATATAAACAAACAATATTAAAGAAGCGCTAAATGATGCTAAGAAAAATACTATTACGATACAAATCACAAGTAAATAAAATTACAATCATTTTAAGTTCAAAAACAAAGATTGGCAAAATTAAAACTGCCACTATCCTTTCAATGAGAGTGATTACCAGAGCATTGTATGCACAGCCCACGGCTCTACTTAAGGGGCATTTTAAAGGCGTACAGGCAAAAAACCTCGCCACACATTTGTACATAAATAATATTTTTTGTAAATAAAGCGCCCTATTGAAATTGATAGTTACTTGATAAAGAGTTCGATGCATATTACACTGGTATTCCGTTTTCATGTGTTAATAAATGGATTTTTAAATAAGTATATTCTAATTATTGTTATCAAGGAGTGATAGATATAATCATAATTTTCCCCATTAATTAATGTCAAGCGTTGTTATGAATTACACTCAATGTAGGCTTTAGATGACTGATTACGACTGTGATCAACTGCACAATTCAAAAATTGACTGGGACATACTCCAGATTTTTTTAGTTCTATGATGATAGAGAAAATGAATTGCTAAGAATGCGAAGAGAAATTGTTTAAAAAAATTCAAATATACAATACATAGTCTACCAATTCAGCAGCATTTTGCTTGCTCCCGTCAAATCATAGGCATATCTTCCCAGATCGTGTTTTATACGAATTTGTTTCCTGCGACATAAGACAACACAGTCATAATACGACAAATCAATGTTATTGAAACCGTAATGAGTGAAGATTTTGGAATTGCAGGACCACAAAGATAAATAACTCAGTCTCCTCTAATGTAGATACTCGCAAATTAACTTGGTATTAACAATAGGTTTCGGGGTGACGTAATTCTCAACTACAAGTGTATAAAAAAGCAACACACAAGTTTTATCACTTACCTTCAAAATAAAGATGTCAAGCAGAGCAAGGACAATGTCGATGCAGGAGCATCAAAAACTGCACATAGGTAATCAGCAAAACCATGCAACAGAATAAGAGAACACGGGCAAATCACACAGCACTCAATATACAAAGGCCAAACATGTTACGTAAATGAAACATTACTTGGTTAGTAACAAACGATGTTATGAACAACACACTATAATAAAGTAAAATTTATTTCATATACAAGAACTAGGTGCTCAAGATATAAAATAAAAATACCATTGACATAAGAAACTTATTGAAAAATGGATACCATAAAACATGGATATTCGTAATATGTGTAGGATAAGAAGCTCCGACTACAGCACTGCAAGTACAAAAACTCCATGGAATACCAGGTAAGTTCTTAAATGTACAGGTCGCGAATTCGTAATATATTTACGAAAAAAACCAACAAAATTGGAATCAATGGCATCAAGTCAAACATCAGTGTTAATTTTCCAGAACGGAAGATTAATAGAGACATTTTATTCACAGTCCTTACCTCGCGCAAAAAAAACACATTTTAAACTACTTTGCAGAAAAAAAATTCGAAAGCACTTAAAAATTATCAATTCAAGAATAATCTGTGAATTGGATGTTATTCAATTATAAAAGCTCAACATTATTAGATATTATTCAATTACAGCGCTCAAAATTAGAAACAATCTCCAAATAATGGAGTTGTGCGATGCACAAGATAGAATAAATTAGAACACACTTTTTCTGTACCTGATATACATACAAAAATGCCTCACATGAAGGTAGTGTTCCGTTGATCAGCAAGTAGATCAATAAATGTTATCAATATACGGACCCTGCGCATCAACTAACTAGAGGGAACTTTGGTAACTCACTCTCGAGTTTCAGCTCTAAACTTAATTTACCAGTACAAGTTGACAGGATACTAGTACATAAATATCCACAGGCTTTAAAGAGAGTTATATATTTCCAAAATCATAAACTTTGAAGGTGATAACTGATTGAACCTCGTTCAAGAGTCATAAAAATCCAAGACAGGACAGTTTGCGCCTGCAAATTATTAGAGTAAAAAGTTCTCATTCAAAATTATGGAAGTAGCGTAAGCATAACACATGATCCACTACCATTACTTTGATGTAAATTTAGGAAGAAGCAGAATATAGTATGAACTTAAAAAACGATCTGAATGCCTTTGCTATGATACAAAAATATTAACGAATATAGAAAACAATCTCGCATCAAACAATTTACGATCTTTAAAATAACGCGCTTACACGAACCTGGATTTGAAACACCTGATACAATGGGAAGAACTTTATTGCAAAAGTACAATACGAGAAAACAGATCTCTTTGGCATATATTTCGTGACTTCTTTGCCTGTGTCTGTGGGGCTGCCTGTCCGGGCGTTCTCCCCTAAAGTGTGTACGCGTCAATATATCACAATACCTGTCTCCCCATTTCCCCGGGCGAACGCCTGTCTCTCGGTCTCTGAGAATAGAAAAGAATCCTCTGGGGCGTTTTCAGAGTCCAAATGGGGGTGAAATTTTGTTCAATACTACACATAACACAACCGATAATTTTACCTTTTTGAGCTTTAGATCAGAAAGACATTCTTTTGACAATATATACGTTAAATAATCTTGTTAAAGCAATATTTAAAATAATAATGTCTAATAAGAATTAAGATAAAAATTTAGAAACAGTCGCAGTACTCAGTAAAAAATACTTCATTATCGTTGTAAAACTAAAATCGTTTTCACCCCACATTTAAATGTTGCCAGGTGACTGACGAGTGCACAAACTACTCCTAGTGTTAATATGAAAATTAAAAATAAGCGTCTTCTGAGAAATTGAAAACAAAAATTTTGTATATTGAATATTTTTTCTTTGCTTCTTGGCACATCTCGCAGCTCTATTTCAATTAGGAGAGCTGCCAGGGCAATTCAAATTATTTGTGGAAAGCTGTGTTTAAACGTTTGGTTTCAAATTTATGTAGCTGTAAATTCCAAAACGGGCAGAAATATCACAATCATATTTGGGATTTTTCTAATTATAGATAAAGGCTACCTCCTCTCAAACTATACCGAAATCAGAGGTGGTGAGGTTTAAACCCAGTGTTTATTTGACGTGAAATAATTCCGTAATATTAGCATCAAAATGTTTTTACAAACAAACTTATTTTTAGAATATCGATATGACTTGTTTTATGTACGAGTGTATCTAACTGTGCACGTGTTTTTATTTTTACTTAATTTAAAATTCAGATCTTTATGCTTGAAACGCTTTACAGTTCTTGATAAATTGAACCAATAAACTCCAACAAAAGTTAAATGTTAAAGAATTTAAACAATTTATCTGTTTGCAACTATAGTCAGCTTAAAAATATAATCAGTTTCTTAGACAAGCATATTCCCTAATTATGTAAATGTTATATGAAAAAATTATACCTATCACCATGCATTAACATGCTTCAAAACACAGGCAATGCTGCTTCAGGGCTCCTGTCGAATGATTCCAAACAAAAGAACTAAATATCGACGATGTCTCGAAAGCAAAACGAGGCCTGTAACACTTGTTTCGAGTGATATCTTCAAGTAGGGGAGAATGGGTACAGCGGGACATTTTTTTCTTTTTCGAAAGTGGTTTAAGTCTATAATTCTTAATTTAAAATGACCAGTTTTTTATAAAATTCTGTAACAATTATCTAATTTTGAGATATAATGAAAAAGACGCTGCTGGGAAGCTTAGTAATAAAATAAAACAGTTTTTTATGGGGCTTGATCCACTGTAACCCATTCTTGGATCAGTGAATCAGGGATTTGGGATACAATGAATCGTATGGGGTTCACTGAATCATAATTATTTACAGTCAAAAGAAACGCGTTTACTTCAAAATAACTTCTTATTATTTAACTACACTGTTTGTTCTTCAAAACAATCCTGGAAGGAAGTTAATCTCAAGTTTTTTAAAATTAGTCTTTACTTTTTTCTTATTTTTATTTATTAGTCTCAAAATCACAAACGTTTTAGACATAACAATTAAAGTCTTTTTATAAAAGAATAGAAACATCTGCTTTCTTAACATCACAAAATTACCAACATCTTATTGCTGTTTATTCTCTATCGAATACGGTAGAATCGTCCCGGCGTTGTTTTTAGCCAAATTTAGAGCCTGGACGCACATGCGTGACTCATGATTATCTAAAATCAGGAGGTTAGGATAATCTTTTCTATTTGTGTGGGTTATAAAATGCTGAACAGTCTTCACAAACAACTCACCGTTCAACCATCCATTTTGTATGGCTAGACCGAAAGTCCCAGCTAGAGCATTATAAATTATATCTTTGAAATGGACTCTGGGAAGTATCATTACAGGAGCCAATGTGAACCCTAAAGCGTTTACAAAATAGCATGTGGTAACTAGAGTTCTTTTCTCTGCACTGGTTACTTTCGAGACTTTTGTCGCTTAACTTCCAACAACTTGGCAGACTTTTGAACGGTCATAGTACCCATTTCATCCAGGTTGTACACTCTGTTTCCATTGCCGAACACTTCTTGTCGAGACATAACATTTTCTAAATTGTCAAAAAACATTCCCCATTGTCGCGGTTGAACGTCGAGACCCGACCCAAACTGCTTCCTTCGGGTGTTCTGAGGCTAATATTAGGGCATCTTTTCCTAAAGCCGTAAAATCATTCTATTCCTGCCAACTTTATTTCATGCCATTTTATGTCACTTCCAAAGCTAGTCTCGTTGTATCTAATATGGTAAGTCCCTAGATCATTTTACTGCATTTCTTCAAATAATCAACCAAGTCCTTCTCTTGAGTATCTGTGAAAATTTTTCGCACATAATAATATGGTGGAAGCGTTTCGGTGTTAGTAGGATCTTGAGACGATGAGATATTTGTTTGTGATATCTGTACTGGGTTGTGAAAGGTATTTTTCGTTGATCTTGAAACAGTTATTACTTTTTTGCCCATCGGATATCATTTTTAAAGCAGCATCCATTTCAGCTTCTGTGCGGAGACCAATATTGTTCTTCCTCTTTGTTCAGACATTTTTTAGCATTTTTGACGTTATCCTGTCATGCCGAGTGAGTCATCTCTGGAACACACACTCTTTGATTGAGTTGAGTGACTCATCTCAATTGTTGCCGATCTCTGGAAAATTTCCTCCAATGCCATAGGTCAATNGTAGGTCAATTCAAATTTCTTGCCACAAAGTTAAAATAGAGGAAATTATTGGGCATCTTATAATCTGGTATATTAATTACAAGTTCCTTGGCTGACTATATATTCGAATCACAATCCTGCATCACTCAATTTGGACGACTCCAGAAATTTCATTGCTTCCTCGCGACACGTCATGAACAGTCGATACCTGATCGAGTTATGACGTCATGTCATCGATTGATCTAATCGAGCAAGCAACTACGCACGAACACGAAAGATATAAAAGCACATGGTCCTTGCATTTCTTCACATTACTTCACTGTGCTACTCATCTCATCACATCTCTTCTTCACTACTCATCGTGGGTCGGCAGCCAGCCGACATTTCGCAAGTTCAAGCCCTCGCTCTATTCTACAAAAAGGCACTTCGACCACGAGATCATCACCCATCACGCGTTGGATTTGGTAACAAGACACCGGTCCACCTCTACTCTACAAGCAACAAGCTAACTCCAAGATCGTCTCACCACATCTCATCTCATCAGCACGCTTTCTTGGAAAATCAGTATTCTATCATTATTTTTCATAACTTTCATAGCATGTCATTAAACCATTTGTTCTTGTTAGTAATCAACATTCATTTTTGGCCCTATCCTTTTATTCTTACTTTATTCCACTGTGACGAAATACAACGCGATTCGCTGTTCATTGATAGTAATTGTAGTAAAAACAAACACACACACATATTATATATATATATATATATATATATATATATATATATATATATATATATATATAATTTCACGTGACTAAATTAGGGCAATACAAAAAAAGCTCTACATTCAATAAAGAACACCCAAATGTATTAAATTCTTCACAATCGGAGATCCTAATCGTTTTTACAAAAAAAAAAAAAAAACTTTCGTACTTACTAAGTGACCGCGACGCCGCGATGTGACTTTCCACTTCGACACTGAGATGGCAATTAGCTCAGTAGTAAGAGCAACAATGTTGCGAGCGCGTACGCTCGTCTGTGTGCAACACATGCAATGCTATTGTAAACGAGCCACTGTGACCCGCGATCCACTGTAACCCACTCTCCCCTACTACTATAATATATAAGTTGCCACAAGGTACATGTTTATAAAATTTAAGTATTCGCTTTCTTAAAAATAAGAGTTCATGATCGTCTTTCATTACAGATAGCAGTAAGTCGTAAGCTCGTCAACATATTTTTCTTCAACTTTTAGTACTTTAAGAGTGAGGAAAGAACCCTCAATTTACATTTAAATACGTCTTAATAGCTTTCGAAGTTCAGCTTTCACCATGTTTGCTTTTCCAGTAATTAATCTCTTTCTTGTATCCTTGTAGGGAAACTCTGAAATAGTGGGTCTATTTTAGAGACGTGTTTCAACCCTCGAAACGTTTTAAATTACATTGTACGAGTACAACTGAGACGCTGATACAAGAACGGTTTAAGTGGGTATCACATATTAAAATAATATGTTTATTATTGTGGATTTTATGTTTTCGCGATAATTTATCCCAAAAACCATCCCCCAAGATTCTCTCAAGAAAGGAACTTAAGTACTACTTTCATGATAGAGCCATATGTACTTTCATCACGGTACAGAGGGGTTAATTCAAAAAGACTTATCTGATTATTTCATAGCAAATCAAGTTTTCTTCCCTCGCATTGCAAAAAAATTTAGAGAATAAACTGTCCACTTTGAATCCGATTTTACATTGAAGCGACTGTAACAAAGAATTCTCACCCCTATCCATTCACACTCATATGTCTAAATGATTAGGAACAATGCCTCCCATAAGGCCTTTTCGTTCTCTTCGAAAATACCGGGTCTAATGCCATTAAGTTACTCAAGAAACGCGAGTAGGTGAACTATCTAATTAATGACCTGACAAAATAAATCTATAGAGAAGGGATACGAGTACATATTAAATTCGGGTAATTCAATAGCAGATTTTCAAGAATATAATATAAAATCAGCTCTCCTTCCTATTAAAAAAACAATTTGAAAGAAATTCCGAGGAAATTCACTTCTCACATGGGTTGGAATGCCATCGCTATCGATGGTCCCAAAATAATACGTTAGACGCATTAAACTATCGACTAGATTACATATTTTGAACACCTCCCAGCGTGTTATTCCTTACCGAACACAAAGTTACCTCACAGCAACAAGACACAATTATTCATTGTCAGATGCCTTATAAATGAATCACTCAGCCAAGCTTCCTCTTGTGTATTCGAAGACGGCACACCTCCACACACTTATGCAGGACTAAAGGAATAATTTTTTTTCGAACCAGCCCAGGTTAATTCTTCGTAGCACTTTCAGTACTTGAATTGATGAGATGGACCCTTGCTTGCTTCCGAAGATATAATATGAATAGTCCTTCACAGATCACGCACAGTTCAATTAGTTTTTGGACAAAACATGACTATTCAAACTTTTCTTCGGCAAATTCACAATTCTAATACAGGGTAGCATGGGGCAAAATTCCAATTCGTCGTATTGAGTTTGATGTGATGTTCATCTCCATTTTAGCTATATGGTCTTCCCTGTTGTTAATTGCATTATCACTTCGGTATCCAAGCTTGGGACAGAGAAAATGAGAAATGTATTTTCAACTGATTTGACATAAAATCAATGTTTTCGAAGAGTCTCAGCGCCCTCTCTTTCTTTCACAATGTAATATAACAGTTACTGAGAACGGCGAATTAGCGTAACAATGTGCAATATCTGCCTCTGCGACATGAGATGATTGCGAAATGTTGTAGCCATGGTTTATTCAGCAGCCACCGAATGGGACAAAAATCCACACGGCGATGGGCAAATTCCCGAATAAGAACGTTTACTTCACGATACAGATCGTAGTTGCTCTTCGCAAATTTTCTTTATTCTCCCCTCGCTTCAAATCGGTTATCGATAATTATGTATAATTAACATTTTGAAGTACTGATAGGGATAGGCATCTATGCAACATATCAACCTTATCACTATATTTTTTACTTCTTACCTGAATCAATTTATTACTACAGATGTCAATTAAAGTTAAAAAAACTAATCCATGTAAATATTTCGTGTTGTTTAGAAATTACAAGTTCAAAAATAAAACTCTCACCCTCTCACCGACACTTTTCTAAAAGAAGTCCAAGAGTTAAGAAAAAACAGGAAAGAG
The DNA here is from genome assembly GCA_002313205.1 of Laupala kohalensis. Classification (NCBI taxonomy): domain Eukaryota; kingdom Metazoa; phylum Arthropoda; class Insecta; order Orthoptera; family Trigonidiidae; genus Laupala; species Laupala kohalensis. The sequence continues at coordinate 521,605 of NNCF01128255.1, forward strand.
TTTTCGATCAAAAATACTCATCAATGAAGTGCCCAGATTCCCTATTCTTTGAGTTCGGTTCGCATTATTCATCTTTGCATTAACTATGACTAAATCACAGAATGTATTTTTTGATAACAGTTCTGTTTTCTATCTTTACTGTGCAAGTTTTATTGTACGTTCTTCTTAATAGTGTAGTTGTGAAAATACTTTTTTCTGCCACAGAGGCAAAGAGAAGAGGTGTTTGCGGCACCGCGAATCCGCAAAAACATGCTTGCGAAAAGTTGAAAATATGATGTGTTAGGTAAATATATTTTTGTTCTTTTGAATAGGCATGGTAGAAGGAAAAATACCCTTCAATTTACACTCTTATATGCGCTCTCCAACAGTTTTCTTCGTTTCATACGTGAGAAAAATTGGAAAATGCGTCTCCTTTCCCCACGCTACCCTACATGTTAAACTTAAAAAATATTCACAGTGCTTTATGAACATAAAATTATCTTCCATAAACTATATAGTTTTGGGGGAATTTAAAGTATTTAATAACAAATCATAATGTTCAGACAATTCAATAACTACGTTTTAGGATTCCTATCAACGTGTAGTCACCTTGCTTAGTTTTCTGAGAATCTGTATAATTTACTCAAAATATCGAACAGAAATACTTCAATTTTTTGGTCACGAGAGTGTCGTTCGAGTTATTCAGAATACTTCCTCCTAGCGCGTAAACAGCCGCTGCAAGTATCAAGACGCAATCTCAAGAGTCGAGTTTTCAACTTCAATGACATCCATGGAATAGTGTTCCATGAAAACGTCGCATGAAAACATTGTGAGAGTTGTACCGTCTAAGCAGAACAGCTTGAAAAATACAGTCAGCGTTTTCTTCTTTGCTATGTCATCGTTGGAACGATTCACAAGAAAACATGTCTACAAAATTTTCCACGTGATTTGCCGTCTTTTTTAAACTGAACGGAACACGGTAAATAACATTATCAACACGATGCAATAGAAAACTCCACACAAGAAAAACATCAGTGTTCATGCTAGGTTATTAGAAAGGAAGCGATCTCATCTAGTATCCAAAGTTTAATACACAAATACAAAAAAAATATTCGTGAGTTTTGCTTCAAGCATTGCGCCAATCGTATCTTAAAACACCATCCTTCGCAACATTATCCTAAGCGACAGCTTCATTGCGATGTGAGAAAACTTTGATTTCGAAAAACGAGAAATAAGCAACTCGAGAAAATGTAGGTTTACTGATGTAGTTCGAATACTCTCACCATAACGATTCTTTTTACTTCACGTGCTGCCGACCCATGGCAGAAGGGCCTGAAATAACTTTTAGACCGAGCCCTTTATTATTGGTCTCGGCCTGAAATATTTTTGGGCCGAGCCCTATATTTTTGGTCTCGGTCCGAAATAACTTTGGGCCGAGACCGAAATTCTTTGGTCCGAGTCCGAAATGCAAGAATGATCTCTAGAGCCTGACCTACAACATAAGTAAATTATATTGCTTGTTATTTAGAATTTACATAAGGAATGCGATACCCGATGAAATAAATATTACACACAAATAACAAAAAGTTAATTAAATAGATGAGCAATTAAGGTTTTGTTATCAAACAAATTAGGATTTTTGTTGAAGAAAAAACCATAACAAAGTATAATTAATATTTTCGATGAAATCTATGTAATAATGATAAAAAGTTAAATCTGCCTACGATCAACAAGAAAACACTGGTCAAATTAGGAAATTTCCTATGAGTATAAAAAGATGGTAAATTGTATAAACAAATCTGTCAGAAAAAGCATTGATTGCAATTTTTAACAACTATTTTAACTGTAGTTAAAAATAGCTCATTACTATCAAGTAGGAACAGCAAAAGGGACAGAAATGCATGGTCCGAAATTTCAGTTTTTTTCAGGGTCTGAAATATTCGGTCTGTCCGAAATTCGTTCAGTATCGAAGTGACGGGAGGGGGTAGCGGGGGACATGTGCCCTACACCCCAAGAAATGGGTTTCTTAAAGGGTCCTCCGATTATATACGAAAAACTTTTCTCAATACAAAATCAATTAAAATTGAAAAGTTAAACACGGAAACACGTCACTTTTGGCTCTTATACCTACCGATTGGGGAGAGAAGTAGAAGAGAAGGGGAACGTGATGTCATTGATACTTTGAGCAAGGTTTAGATGTGCAAGGGAACTGTATGTCATTAAAAATATGGATGAGCTCTTTAGCTAGTCCGTACTACTTAATCCACAACATTTCGTTTCATTCAAACTTTACTCAGATCTCTTGAAGATTCGCACTTTAATTATCTCTGTGTTCATGAATTTAAAAAAGAAGACCATCGGTGTTAAGGTATGAAAATATGATTTTCACAATTACTTGCTGATTTCTACTTTACATGACCAATAACCTTTTTTTCCTTATTCCCCGGTTTCTTAATTTTATATTTTTGTACCCTTTTTGAGACTACTTGCAAGAAGAGCTCCAATGACCTTGACGAGCCCTAAAACTCAACAAAAAGACTACTTGAAAGGTCCTACTTGTGCTCTTTGTAATTTTAATGAGATAAGACACTCAACTCGTGAAGTAAAATTATACAAAAATCAACTGGAATAGTGGCATACTCAATAGTTTGAGTGTCCAGGGAAATTTATATTGTCGCAACACTCTTCAGCGTACACATTGTACAAATAATTTACAAGTAAATAATTTATTGTCACAAAAAGCAGTCAGAATTTATATTATCACATGAAGAATAAGAAACTGTTTCACAAATAAACAAATTAATGTTGAAAATGCAGTTACAAAATGTGTATGACCATAATACAATTTACTCGAGTTGCAATTCCTATATAGGGGCTTAAAGGCACTGACGGATTTAAAATTTCTGCACCTCTAAAATCTGAACAAAATGGCTACTTGTTATAAAATCTAAAGAATAATCAACAAATTTTTTATCCAACAGTTGTTATGGAATTCCTATTAAGCATATGTGCACTGTAATCCATAATTATTCCAAAAGCCTCCCTAAGAGGAAATATAACATACTGGCGCCCATGGCTGAGTGGTTATCGTGACGATCTCCACACAGCTGAGCAGGTTCGACCCCGATCGAGGACAAGTGAAAATCCACTCACGAAATGAAAAATGCCTGAAATTTGGCCCTTCTGCCATGGGGAGTATTCGAAGTTTGCTACGTACGGTAACTAAAAACTACAATTTCATTAACTAATACCGCTTATATTTCAGCATAACCAAAGGACAATCTTCATATACTAGTCCATTAAATAATCCATCTACACGAGACACGAAGTTTAAGTATCTTTTATTACTAACATAGTGGAAAACAGGTTATGTAAATGTACAGGGTTCTTGACCACTCAGTTTAATAGGTTAATTCTTGGGAGTTTGGTTGATATAACACATGAACTCGCCAACGTATCTCTTATTTAGTGTACTCTTCAACAGGGCTTGTTAAATATTTCTGTAAACCTCATGGACATATTTTCAGGACTTTTATAATGTAGTAATTTCCTCCTATTTCTGCGTATTTCAGACGGTTTGCATAATGAGGAACTACTAGTTACTTAATATTTGGGTCTGATAGCTCCAAGACTTATGCACATAGACGAAGATACGGCGGTTATCAAAATGTCATGTATGCTTCACTAGAACAAAACCTCGACGGTAGATATCGGGACCAACTCTTTAATTTCCCGACATTCATGTCGCCAAGTACACAGAACAAAATTACACGACTCAGGAGAGAAACTATGACAATTTCTGGTAAATCAATTGAAGAAAGTTGCTCCTTTCTAACACATTTTATTAGAACAAATATTTTGTGGAAGATGAGATTAATGAAGACCCTCCAGGTTCTCATTCGACTTTGGTTAGAAGGCGTAGGCAAATGCGGAGGTGAAGCCGTTAACTGAATCAATGGAGTGGATACATTTTTTCCCAAAACCGGTCATTCCTTAATTATAAGACCAGATGTTAAAATTTTATTATGAAAAAAATACGAAATATTCAAATTGATTGAACTGACTTTGGATATTAAGATCACTTATTCTCGGAATGACAATATTCGATTTTTATCGTAATTTCTCTCTGTATTCCTCGCAATAGGTCTAAAATAAATCAAAAGCATCAATAAGAAATTGTCAATGATAAATCAAAAGCATCAATAGAAAATTTCTGAATGTACGAGAAAAAAATACTTCAGGTTTGAAATAAATCAGATAAATTAATATGCAAGTAGTCTATAATTAACAGATTATTAAGTGTGAATATAAATTAGAAATGTAATCAATATCATAAGTTCGATAAGGAACATTCCAACTATTAATCAACTACTTAATTGTTCGAAATTCTCCACAAATTATTTTGTCTAAAAATTAGTTCCAATTCCGAGACATCTACATATAGAACAAGGAGTACAGATCATGATCTGATAATTACTTCCCACCTAGAAAATTAAAAATAATTGGAGGAATTTGAATTTATGGCCGACACAGGAATTTTTCTCGTAATATCCAGATTATATCGAGACTGAGTGACCAGCGGCCGGACAAGGGAGGATGTAGTATACGACGTAAGTATGAAAATTTCATACGAATGGCTTTTCCATGAGACACCGCTCGCACATAAAAATACATCACGGAAACCGAACACGTCCCTCAAGTAAGTTGCAGCAAAATACAAGGGTATAAAATCGTAAATGCAGTTTGCTAAGGAATGGAAATTTTTCGATTGTTATTTGTAAATTGTACAGCGTGAATCGTATCTTCGATCCAGATACGATGTAGACGTTATTGAGGTACGTCTTTGCCCAATAATGCAATAACAAAAATTGTTTACTTAAGTTTTCTTACCTAGAAGCCAAGGCGTGTATTCATAGAAATGTTTATTTAGAAGCCCGCAGGTTTCAAGCGGAATGGCGTAAAAACGTAATGAAAATGAAATCTGTAATTTTCACAGCAACAAAGCTTAGGCATTGCTACCGTTCGTACAATCTTAGCCTGACTATGTCCAATTTGAGGATATTAGCTACATTGAAAGTCGTAAAAAAAAGAAATACCTCATTTGTAAACTGACCATGACGTTAATATATTTAATATCAATTTATATCACGAAAGACGTTTTGACACGTGACAATGTCATGAGCCTCACACGAGAGATTTTAGTGTAAATAATAAAGTACTGTACCGAAGGAAGAGACATTAGTAATAGTTTTCTTCAAAGAATGACACGATTATTCAACATGAAACTTTATACATGCGGACAAGATAATGCATATCAGAGATAAGCCACGAAAGGTAAAATATTGGCCAACAATTTTAATTCACTTGCCTAAGTTACGAAAAGCCAAAAAGGTTGGGTAACAAATAAATTTGTCAAAAGTACTTTAATTGCTGTAATGGATAAATTTTCAGATATAATAGAAAATACTTGCCTTTCCATCTTAAATCACCAAGCAAACAACGTCGATTGATTTTAAAAAATAAATTGGCACTCGAGACCTCACACAGATATACAAAACACAAATTAACAGTCTTCACAAAATACCCATTAGCTGATAAGCGACGTATCCTTGCCCTATGCGTCGGTTCCCTCAAACTTAGCTCTGCCGACGCAGATACAAATAGCAATGAAGGGTCTACAGGCCTATAAACAGAACGCAGGCAGCTTGCTACCAACGTTGAATAGAAGTAGCCGAACAGAACGGAGTCGAGTGCGGGGAAGTGGGGAACAAGAGCATAACGGAAGGGAGATATGCAAAACAAGAGAAAGACGCCCGCAAGGAACAGCACTCGATCGAATCAAATCCTCTCTGATAACATGGACGGAATATGTGGTTCTACCAAAGCAAACTAAAAAAAAACAACACCCAAGAGAACGTCGGATATTGTGTGCGTATAGCAGTAGGCTAGACGAATTAAGGAGCACATCTTCACACTAGTAGGCAGATACAAAGGTTTGAGGGGGGAGAAGATTATGTGGACGAGTCTGCAAAAATGCAATACTCAGGATGGCGAGGTCACACCCGACTCACGGACACGCGTGCTATGGTTTCACGCGGCACCATGAAGCGCGGCCCGGGCAGCAGGCAACACGCCAGCGGGTCAATGGTGTAAAGAAGATAAACGTATTTAACCCATATTGGCTACTCAATAATTTTGCAGAAAGCATTTCTGCTCAAATCGAAACATTTAAAAACAGAAGGCACCAAAAGTCAAAAATGAAAAGTAATTCAACATCTTCGAAGTGGGTTAAAGGAGGGATAAACACTTTTGTGAACTTTTTTAAAAACTTTGATCAAGCACTGTTAAAAGTGACATTATTATATTAACGAGAATAGTTCGTCTAATTACTTCAGCAAAAAATTCATCATTTTCCAGACTATTTTGTGAAATGTTTGTTTTATTAATGTAAAACTTATTCTCCTGATGAAGACTGTGCCCACAGACGAAACGTTATGTTTAAAACTGTTAAACCAAAAATAGTCTGAAAATGATAAAATTGTTTTATTGATATTATAGTATGTAAAACTGAAACACGTATCTCGCCATCACAGAGGGCGTCGTGTAATGATAGATATTATGTACAAAATGTTTTTACCGCGTACATCAGTGTACCATGAAACATTTCTTACGGTCCGAGAGTTAGAGTACATTTTACATCAAATTTTCCGTCAAACGTTGGAGGGGCACAACATTCTCTTATACATACATACTGTCAGAATAAGTATTTGACGGGGAACGTCCGTTGAGAGAAAATATAATACTGTTTGGAATTACCCATCCTACATTACAGTACGAAAATATTTTATTGTCATACTAAATATTAAATATACTTCTTAAAAATGCAGAAATAAACTAGTTTATATTTCCAGCTTCAAATAACCGAATCTCGCCGTAAGACACGAAATAAAATAATAATATAAAATTGATGAGAATCAAAATATCGCGTTACAAATAAATAAATATGACACTAAAATTTATTCCTAGGGTAACATTTTGCCTAACTCCATCTGCACCGCACCAATATACCAAAATGTATAGAAAATTGCCTGTGGGCTAAGATAAGTTGGACAACGCGTGTAAATTATTATACAGATTGTAGAAAACAAAAAACATAAGTTTTCAGCCGAATATTTCGAATAAATCAGTGTGACCAGTATTTTTCCAAAATAAAATTCCCCGACTTTTCCACTTTTTTCATACTTTTTCAGGCAGACCCCATTGTCAATGCATTTCTCATAAAGAAAAATTAAAAAACGTTATTAAAAATCAATTGGAAGTTTAATAAAAAAATCTGGCTTCTCGGTGTTTTAGAACTTAAAATTACCTTTGAAATGAACAAAACATCTTAATCATTTAATAGCATTAGGGGGTTATACGATGCCAAATGGGGGCGCTAACCTATATTTCATTATACATCAAACAAACGTTATGGTGTGTCGATAAGCAATTGCGATGTAAAATAAATCTGTTTTGTAAAGAAATAACGAACGTATCAAATAGTTTGCCAAAATAATGTACACTTGATAAATAAGTACATATACGTCATTTATCAATTAAAATTACCATTGGGATTAAAATAATAAATTGTATTTTACACTTAGAAAGTATGTATTATGCCACTTTGTGTGCATAGATTAATCTATAAGTATTTTGCGATTTATCGCAATGTGGTCAAGTTTGGACTCTCTTCGTGAAATTTGAAGCAGATTCGTAACAAAAACAATTAAGAATTATGAAAAAATGGATACTGAGCTTCTTGCAATGACTTAGTGAAAGGCTATTGTCTCGCAACCCTTACCTTCGCTGGCGGAGGAAAAGGATGAGGAAAGTTTTAGGGGCGCAATTCTGTGTAGAAATTTGGAAAACAAATGTGAATACACAGGGGAACTCTGCGCTCTAGGTTTATTATGTCTCTTCTTTCCTCTTTTTATTTCGTGTTATATTCGCGACACCATCTTTGAAAATAATCCTCTTTTGAAAATAAGGTTTGGTAGACGAGTGATTTCTTAGTTGTTTGAGGCGCTGATTTTCTGTCCATATTGAGTAACAGATTCGTTTGATCACGAATCAACCTAAAATTCCTTCTATAAATATCCAAAATAGTCCACCTATAGGAGCTAAAACGCTCGTGATTCTAGGCAACGCATGAGAACGATCATTTATATTTTCAAAACGTTCGACACCACCGCCCCAATCGTCCCCACTAAAACATTGTCTTCATGGCATATATTACGATAAGTTTGAACAGAATAATTTGTGTCATCTATAAGGCGTATCATCGGCTTCATTGTCACGTACAGTGCATGTCTAAAATTCATACAACTCTTCGCATGCATCGTCGTCAGTTTCTTCTTCAGAGTCGAAATCGTCTTCGGAAAGAGAGCAAATAAGTAAATTTCTTATTTATTCGATGAAGGTCCACCCACAAATAATAAAATTATATTGTATCTCGATTTTGAAACAAATAAATCTAGGAAAATTATTCATATATGTCCCCAACCAATAATAAACGTAAATTTATGTACCAAAATCGGCGGCAGGTTATTGACAATTTAGAACAAACAAATTAGAACATACAACTAAATCAGACCTTTACTAATAATGTACAGTACTCACATGGCGACGCAGTTTAAGTTTGTGATGAGGCTCCCACAATTCGGGGAATTATAACAATCACTTGAAACTGAGCGATCGGGAAGAGTTCAGACTCGGTTCGAAAGAGTGCTCCTCACAAAAGCGGGTTATGAATCCCACATAACATTTTGGGAAAAATAATTAGGACATGTCCCACAGATAACAAAAGGGTTAACATATACGTAATACTTACAGTAATCTTATACAGATTTTGAAAGGGTTAAGGTTTTGAAGCTTTTAAGGTTAAGAAAATTCCTCACAAAAATGAAACCCAGGTGCGACATACCATATGAAATGAATTCACGATAAAACCTACATGACAACTTACGCTGACGTTATTAAAGTAAAGAACAGAAAGCACTTTCCACTACAAAGAGAACAAAAGAGTGACTTCCATTCATTTTACATGACCTGTTACACGATACACCAAAACGCAATAGAAACGGGAACTATACTTGACAAAAAAATATACGTATACTATGCATCGGTGCGCAACGTTTCGGGTGTACGTCGACGAGGTATATCCTAGGAAGAAAATAACGAAAAATATCAGTTAACAGTTCTAGACGAACAGATGGGATACATTTTCGAGAAAATTCAGTACAATATTTCTAGGAATCAAAAACTTATACAATTTCATTAAAATTTCTTAGGTCAATTTTACCTAAAATTACTTGTTTTACACACAAGCACAATTCGCAGTTTTAGGTAAATTTGTAAAATAAGTTCAGGCGCTAAATAAATATTTTAGGCCTTTTCGGAGAGACCTTTTTCCCAAAAGAGGGTATAGCATTCGAAAATATTTCCAAAACAAAGAAAAGATATCACAAGTTTGGATCTCCTGAAATACAAAATTAAACGCTTCCTACAGCATCACTGCTTCTATGAAGGAACATATTGATATTTATAAAAGAAGTTTTTGATAACAGTTTTAATAATCCTATTTTGAAAATATTCCTATTTTGAATTCTTATATTTTTGTACTAAATAAAGTGCGTATAGCAATGAGTATTTGCCACTTATTCTCATAAACTAAGTGTATACTTAGCCACACGATTCTCATAATACAGTGACATAATATGACATACTACAAACCCAAAAAATGTCGTGGAATAGAATACCTTCCGATTACGTGATATTCGAAATGATGTAAGGCGTATTTTCGAGAAAATATGTATCACGTGTCTTTGATTAGAAAATGCAGAAAGAACACCCTTAACAATAAAAATTCCCACAACAAAAATACCCAATACACAATTATAGACTCGATCCATGACACGGTACATAGGTGATCACTCCACCATTTTCTTAAAAATCCATATTTTACCTGTTGCTTTCCTTATTCTTCAGGAGTACAACACTGGTATTTTAAAAAAATTGTTCTCGAACAGTGTATGTGTGGCGGCCACTTTAGTCCTCCCTCGCGCATGCATTTTCACGTTTTTTTAATATTTACATTACCATTCACATCTCATGAACTATTTATTCTATAAAGCTCAAACGGTAAAGATCACATTTCATTGTACTATTTCGACTATTTATTTTACTTCTATAAGAAAAGTTCATCTAAACTTGGAAATCAAAATAAAAAAACTTTACGATTTTTTTCCTGAAAATATAAGCGGTATATACCAGCTTTATACTTTTGTAGATGTAGAGGCATATTGGTAGCATTACCCAAATAAAAATCCACGTTTTTTACCCTTTATTTCTCACGAATTTTTGAAAAATGTTTTTTAAATTTTGTCAAGTATAGACAAACATCTCAGATGGGACGGATGTTAAAATTCAGAAAATTACACCTTGCAGTGCTTTGTGAGAGGTTTATGAAAATCAGAAAATCTTTTATATTGAGCTGGTAAATTTGCAGCACTTCAAATATGACGAAAAACACAACTATAAGGAAAAACGATTTCTCCTACTACACGGCTGAATGATATTGATTTTGCGACTTCCGTGGCATTTTATGCTCAGAATGAAGTTGAGCTGACAAATGATTGTCTTACATTTTTCTTCGTAAAAATATTTTCAATGTCTTATTAACGTCATGAACGTTATTACTAAAAAAACATCTGTTACCGAAATGATCGGCCATTTAAAGTCGATAGCAATTAATAACAAACCACATGTGAAAATTGATCGAAGTTATGTACATAACAATTGGTATTGTGAAATTTTTAATGTTAGATGAATTCGAACTAAACATCATTAAAATTATAAACAATTAGGTAACTAGTATTGTGAATTTCTTTTATGTAAACAAAATGTACATGAATTTTAAAGTAAACAATATAATGATTCAATCCTCTCAGAAGTTTTTGTTATCTTTTTAACACGATTCGCACCCACTGTTCATAAAACCCAAGTAAACAAAAATTGGTTATACGCTTTCCACAGCTGGTCAGGCGCTTGACACCCGGCGTACTTCAACTAGACAGATCCTCAGATAAAAGGATAATTTCACCATTAAACTCAACACTTCCGTAAGGATTAGGTCTACGCGGGTCATTGACCGGGGGGTCAATGGAGCCGTTGGGCAGGTATTTCAATAATGAGTCATCGAGTTGGCTTTGCCACTAAAATATATATTTTTAATTATAAATATTGCGTTGTTTTAGTGCAATTGAAATATACGCAAAAAATGATACCAAGCACAACCTTACTGACATATTACATTTTTTACCACTAGCCCAGTAATTAGGTCACGAAAAGAAGCAACTCAAGGGAAAAATAAGTTTCTTCTCCATCAATGTTTTTTTTTATTTGAGTTTTTAGCCTTGAATACCGTGCATTTTTAGAACGCAACATTCCTGTACCGAAATAATGTACATTAAATTTCCAACAAATTATGTTCTATATCGTTTTGTCGCCAGACGAAGGTAAGTGGCTCAAGAGCGCGATAAAATTGATAAAGATTCTAGAATGGATAGAACAATTATTTGTTAATTGATGAAATCTGACCTGCAGTTTCGTTATTCCCCTCCTTTCTCGTTTCCCTGGTAATTTTTTTAATTAAAAGTTATCGAGCTGCTGCTAAATTAATAAAAAAAATTGCATCAGTAGTCGACAGTGTCAAAAATGAATGAGCCAGTAGTCATGACGTTTGGACCTCAAAATGGTGACAATGTTATTTACTCGTAACAATTCTGTTTACATCAACATGAATGAATTTATTTATTAGGGAAACATTTTACATGTTATACAAAATAGTAATAAAATATGAAACATACTAGGATATTTTTGCGTATAAACACCTACAGTGATTTTGGAAACTTAAATCTACTATTCAGAGAATTTCTCGAGAATTCTAGAAGCTTCCAAATATCAATGACTTAGAAATGTTCTGTGCAATTTCCTGTTCTTAAATTTCTTAATTTTACGTGTCGACCTCAAAAAACATGTGGAAAATTGCGCTCTTGTAGTCAACAGCCGCTTATACCTTACTAACAATAGAAATCCAACCATAAAAGCAGCAATTTGTGAGAAAACACCCTAATTATGAAAATAGAAAACTTTCATGATTGATAAAAATATTTTGAAGAAAATTCGAAGTTCAATCTAAGCTTCCTTAGGGGCTACTCATATAATTTCAGACGAATGTCCAAAGTTGCTGTTTCAAAGATGTCTTATTGCTTCATTCCTGTCATAAATGCACTTTTCACGAATTAGAGGAAATTAACTATAGTGTCCAAAATAAAATTGGAGTCAAAAAGTACTCCACAGCCTTGGTTCTAAAACCAGAAGTGCCGAGCACTTATGCACTGTCGAGAACTGATGCATTTACTTTTGTACGATAATCAAAATACATTATTTTCTGTGATAACTTTCGGTCAGGTGAAAATGGCGACGAGGCGGGATATTTCCGTCAAAATTTCGCGACCAAATGTTTTTCACGATTACAATACTTTCTATATACTACGAAAATAAGTAAACAAGCTTAAAATTCAGTTATGTCATAAATACGTCCTGTATGAGTTCATTTGTATTGGAATTATATGTGGAATTAAAAAGTTATAAGATTATAAGAATAAAAATGTTCAATTAATTGCTCTTCAAATATTTCTCAGTAAGTGACTCAAGAAAAATCCATCAGCGGCAGGGCGGACGTTAGCATGGGCATAGGGGTGGGAAGAGGGGTGGCAAGACAATAGGACAGGTACGAAGTGTCGAGGTTAATTGTACCAAAAAATTTTAATCCCTTGGCCTCTTTACGACTGTTAGGAAGTGTGGAGTTTAAGAACTCCGTTTCCACAATACAATTAAGCTTTTGTTAAGTGAAGAAAGTTCATGACTGCCATTCCAAGTATTTTGTTATGTCTTTTCAAGTGGAAATATGTACATCAAAACTGAAACATCTTTCAAAAGGTGACATAGCACACAAAAATAATAGAAATACTGACTTGTATTTATTGTAATGGGGCAAAGACTACACAATTTCTTAAATGACGTTTAATATGCAGAACACATTTAATAACCATATGCAAGTTTGTCAACAAGTTTTAGATAACTACAACAAAAATTGTAGTAACTCACAACTGAATGTGATAACGCGTGGAAACTTTATAATTTCATAATTAGTTACATAATTTCACGTTTCAACTCACACAACGTACTCAAAGACGAAAAAAAAATGCTACTGATTTTTTTGAACTGGAACACAAATGCCCATTGATCGTAAAAGGTATTTCTCGCAGTACTGGTAAAGGACATGGTAGCTAATGTTTATTAACCAAAATCAATTAGTAAATGATGAAATTTGTATCGAAATGAAACAAAGGTAATTCAATTTTCCGCACAAGTACAAACCATCTGTGTTCCATTAAGGCGAACATCAAACTTGCAATACAATGACTGAACACGCGGTATCAACAGCAAAAGAAAAAAAACAATGCCTCTCACCTAGAAAAAAATGAAACGGGTCCAGAAAAACATAACTTTCTCTTCTTCTGGACGCAAGAAAACATATTCCGAGCAGCCTTCAGTCTGAATTTATCTCTCCACCAAGAATGTGCACTTATCTACAAGTTACGTAACGCATACGTCATGTGTGGCAGTAAACGCAACGAGATAGAAGAGATAACAGTTTCTTCGGGAGTTCGTGTAAATGACCTTAAGCCTTTAGGAAATTTTTCTTCCAATTAAAAAACCCAAACTCTGCTTTATGTAAGTGTAAAGGTGATTTATGGGCGAAATGGGTGAAGCTACGCGAGCTTAACTCCGCGCAGCAGACATGGCAATGTCACATCTAATTACTACGCTGAGTACAATAATACACGTTTAACATCCTTCCAGAACGTCAGGGTCAATCATGACATTTGTGGTCAGTGAAATATAATATCTGCTACAAGGAGAAAATAGGAATGAAGTGGCCGACCACTGTTCCACGTTCCATTAGCCCTCGCAAGTAGGGTTGCCATCAACAAAATATCAAATCTAGGACAAGGAGACAAAACCCCGGATATTGGAGCTAAAACCCGGACGTTACTATGAAAAATGATTTCTACCCTTCGTAATAATAAATGAAGTTAACTTGTTATTATGTACCATTAAGAATAATAAATAAAGACGTGCTTTCACAGTAAGAAGCAGTGTTTTTTTAAACAATTCAACAGATACTTCTCCGAATTGGAAAGAAAATTAAAATCAAGAACTAAGTTCAATTCAAGAACTGAAATTCTAATTGTATTATTCACGGAAAAAATCAACAAAAAAGAATTGAAGGGTTAAGACTGCAGTTAATACTGTTATCTTGTGTTGCGCAATATACAAAATATCTGTAGTTACAAAAATAATCTTAATATTAAATTGCTCCATAATGGAGTAATTGTAACTCGTGTAATAATACGCGTCGCGTTCTCAATGGCATGTGCAAAATTTCGAATGATCGCGACTGTTCGTCTTCGTCGTACGGTTTGGTAAAAAAAACGAACGAAGAAAACTTCGCCAGGACGCCCTTGAAACGATGACAAATCCGGGGAAACCCAGACACGTAGAATCAACGGTGCTACTAGTTCTATCGCGTTCTATCACGTCTAAAAGTGGGTCAAGTGAACTGCCTCCGGAGCCTTTGTTAAAACGGAACGGTAACAGTTTCGTTCAAACTGTGAAGCGTTACAACGAAACAGTTACCGCTCCAACCTCAAACTAACTCCACTTGAAACCGCCTCGCTGTCGCTTCTTTGCAATGGCGCTAACAAGAGGTTAGCTACCGGTTACTATTAGGTAGCGCTTCCGCCTTTCAATGAAAGAACTCAAGGAAGGGTTATTGGGTTGAGTAAGTCGCCTTAAATTTAATTGAAGGAAAGAATATGTAGCGTATTTTTTAAGACAACGATCGTTGTTATAATTTTTTCCCCTGGGCAGTGAGCACATTTCCTGACATTTCCCTGACTTCTGCAGAAACAGAAAATTCCCTGACTTTTCCCGGTCGCCCGCCATCCTGTTTAAGTTCGGTTCGCATTATTCACCTTAGCACTATCTTTGACTAAAACATAGAACGTAATGTTACGATATGAAAGTTGCTTATTTCTTCACTGATCAACATAAGTTTCTTTTTAGATAATCCTTTAGCTCATTGTTACGAAATCTGTTTTTCGTCGATGGGGAAAAGATCCGCGTTATTGGGGCAGGAAACCGTACTGCAGAAATTTGCCCCACCTGGCGGGGCAAAAGGACCGGTAAACTTATTTGCGAAAATTTGAAAATATGTGCAAATATAGGCGTGGTATTGGAGAACACACACTTAGTTTACGGCCTCAATAGAGCCCTCCAATCTTTTTCAAGACTCATGTCAATAACCGGTTAGTGCGACTCTTTGCCCCATGCTACCCGTTACAGTAACTCGGAACTTTCTTTCCTTGGCTGGTAACAGCACAATGCCATTTTATTTAGTTTTATCAATTGACAACCCTGTCTACAATACAATTACACGGTGCTTCTTACATTATAATACTTCTTTACAGATAAAATCATACTTTGAACCAACAGTTTAGGTCCCCAAACTTTTTTGTTTCGTGAATCACTTGCCGTGTTTTTTAGTTTTGGATAGACCCACTGCTTACCTAATATTGGATTTTTGCAAATTCATCAACTTGAAATGTGTATTTGACAGCTGGTGTATTACTACTCACTTTGAAATATTTAAATTTCTAACTAGTGTGAAAATCAAAGACGTTACTTTTTATACATTTATTAAATGAATTCAAATAAAAATGAACCAAATTAAAATTTAGTATCCATTACATAAAATAACAAAGCAAAAACTAAATGCTTTTAGTGGGAGGGATGAACCTGATGCTATAATAACAAATTTTCAATATTTGGTATCAATTTAGTTGGGGAGAATCTCAAATCTTCTTTGTCAGTGATGTCCAGTTTGTTTCTTTTTTTGTTAGGAGATTGGCAACCACGCTGAAACCCCTTTCCAAAATGTGTGAAGATGGAAAAGCAATTAAAAACTTTCTCGCGATATTAACGGGATAAGTAACAGGTATGACATACATACACTGTATGTGGATTATTCCATTCATGGAAAATCAAAATTAAGGACACGACCAGCTTAAATGAGATCCACTATCGTGGACCCCCATTTACATCTCAAGGACCCCCAATTTTGTTTTTCGCTGACATGAACCCCTTGCAGGTCGTAGTAAACCCTAGGAGTCGATATAGACCACTTTGGATATTAGGGGTTTAAATTCTTAAACAAATGATTTGTAACATTACTATATAAAAATCAAAATATAAATAATACTGAGGACACAACAATTAATAAAAATTAAATAAAAAATTACAATGCCATCGATTTTTCCTCGGAGTGTTGAGTATTACTGATGGCAGAATATAATTTACTTACTAAATCATGTAAAACACGTCGAGTAGAGCAATGAGAAAATACTAGTACTGAACTCACCCATGTCATGGATATCGATAAATAAATTCTGAACTCAATTTATAACCATCAACTACCTTCATATGACAACAAAACTCGAGTAAAGCACGAAGAAAAGAATAAAAGCGGGTGGTTTAAATGAGGAGGATACACGCATGGAAGAACTTGCAAGAAAAGTAAGAACTAGAGAAAGGTCGAGTTGGGAAAGAGTGCCACGGACGCCAGGATCGATACCTGCGTGGTTAGCATGCGCGTACAATTTGAGGTCAAACACTACGGAGTACACACGGCAGTCGACTCCCCACGGGTATGTTGCTGTTACACCACTGGTCATGTAATACATACGCTGATTATTAGGGTCTCAAGCAAGGTCGGTGTCGAGTTGTACTCATTGTCAGAGTAAGTGTATGAGAGAGCGAATTTCCGCAGTCTAAAAGCTACATTTTATTTGTTTACTCAATCAGATCAAAATGTAAACTGTAAATTTATTATTATTCAAACTTGTAAATTTGCTCGAAAAATCGTGTCACTGAAAAGTTAAAAAACGACATAGTAATTTCTGCTTGAACATATCTCGAGACAGCCACTCTGCGATCTAAGGCCGACCCCGCTACCGTCAGCTGGTGTATCAACTGCCGGATTAACGATGCACCCATTTATGTATGGATAATGTATTCATCAATATTTTAAACAAAAAGTATCGTGGAAACTGTTTCAAGATTACAAATTCACCAGTTTTGTCTCATTTTAATCAGGTAACTATTAAAGAAATTACATATTATACAACTATTTCACTTTATGCGTAAGTGCAATACAAAAAAATATGCTTAACATTAAGTTAATTTCCACAAAAGCTCATACATCTTTTATCGTAACTTCTAAATATACTTAAAAATTGACCAAGAAAGTGAAGAAAAACTATTTCGTTGATTGTTTTGGACAATACATGCAAACTCAAAGTTCAAATTTCAACGACAAAAGAGAAGTACAAGCGTTTGTGTTAAAAGCATAATATTAAAATTTAAATTTTAATAGTACGTTATACATTGTAGTCAAATACGAAAATAGTTCAATACAATGAAAAGTACAGTGTATTAAATATCTGCATGTTAAGATGTAGACTACAAATAAAAATACATATATTATTTTTTTATTGCGTGAAATAAGTTTTTAGCCAAATAATAAAGTTAACTGAATGTGTAGTTTAACATTGTAATAACCATTTTACTTACAATTTCAAAAGTTTTATTTCGTTAATTTACTCAAGTGTTAAACAGTTTTGATAATAATAATAATAAATTTATTGTCAAAAAACAGTACAAACTGCGTATGACCACGTGGAGGGAAAAAAAACTAATTTACTCTCCGGAAGCAAGCAAGGGACCATCCCATCAATTCCGATCAAGGGCCCTAAGGCAGAGGCGGATTCAAAAAATTCAGCAAAAATTCCTAGATAAGATAAAAAGTTAGCTGCGAGTTATAATACTAATAGAATGTCAATATGTTTGTAATTTTAAGCAAAAAATTACATGTAAGTTATTATCGAACTATAGATTATTCTGAGTATAGTGTTTAAAAATCATAAGAATTGAAATAACACTAAATTCACGATTTATTGTTACAATAGACACGCCCCTAGACAAAGCCTAGAGAACCTGTATGATAAATCCGCCTCTACCAGAAGGAAAAACGGAGAAAAACCCGGGCCAGGATGGGATATAAAAATAAGTTCTCTCATTGCTTCGTACAAAACAAAAAATTCAAAATGTTCAGACTTACACTTATAATTTAAATTATAATCGTTTATTAGATATAATAAAACTTACGTATCAGCATTTGAGAGAATGGACCTCATTTTAAACGTATTTTTTGTATTTTACACTAGTATAAAGACAAATAGTTTCATAATCTCTCATTTCTATTATTGTAGTACGATTAAAATGCGACAAAAACTGGCAAATGAATAAAATTGAAACAATTTCCATGGAAATATTTGTTAATACATTTTCCATATATGAAGTAGGGTTTAGCTGAACTGGCAGTAATTGACACGCCAGCTGCACGCATTGCATTTTATTGTTGGAAAGGACTTTGTGAATCAAATCTCGCATTATAAACTAAACAAAGGAGTTGAACCAATGTTCATCCTTTCATGATAAATATTCCATTATCTCTGGGTGAAGGACTAATATTTGATGTTAGAAAAATCTGTTTGAATTTGTTGGCAATTTTTTAATATAGTTTTCATGTTTATTAGTTGGACAAAGTGGCGTAGCGATGTTTCGAACGCCCTGGAACAAACTCAAGCCAAGTGCTCCATCCCCTTCCAGCAAACACCCATAATCGAACTACTGGCTGATGGGTTGACAAGTGACTCTCACCTCCTACACTCTCCAAATATTAATTTATGGCTAGGTCTTGAAGTTTGAATTATTTGTAAATAAGTTATAACTGGACAAGGACAAAAAACTAATGAAGTTAAGATTACATTTCATCTATACACACACGTATGTGTCAAATGGCTCAAAGACAGACGGGTCAACAGCATCGAAATTCGTGCTTCACACGGTCCGAGTGCACCACGAAGCGATTTTTTCGAAATACGATTTACGTATTTGGCAACAACCATATTAGTGAATCAAGTCGGTAAAAGATCCATTAGGAGAGAGACATTAGCTTACGCAGCCCAAACGGGTGACAACGTTGAGTGGCAATATTGTCCGATTCAACGAGTCCCATAAAAAGGTCCGCAACAGTGTGTGTCTATCAGCAGAGATTAACCTTCATTATCGAAAAAATAAATTAAAAATTGACTTTAAAATACTTCAACTTAAGAGCGTAATTAAGTAAGAAAACATGAATCCTAGGCAAATTAAACGGGTTCTTTATTTTGTGCATTTAGCAAATATAAAAACTAACTTTAAATCGTAAAATTTGCACGAATTAATAGTTTAGATTTTACTAGCGTGTAAATGTACTTGCGCCGCAGCCAACGCCGCCACAAACGATTATTTGAATGATTCTGGAAAATAAATTTTCATGTTTTCTACATAGGATAATAAAAAGACACAAACAGAATTAGATAGAAAAAGGAATGTGATTTCAACACTCAGAAATATATTGCCGATTCTGACATTTGTGGCACTTGATCAGAATTCACCAACGACAAAATCTATGAAGGTCTCAGTCAAACTATTTTAGAATATTTGTGAACGAATATTATCTGCCGTGGGTGAAAATTCATTTTTTTTTCGGATATTGCACGAAATGCACTTGCAATCGATCGATAAAGTCACACGTGTTATTTTTTTTCAAGGAGCTATATTCACAAGCGAGATGCTGACCACATCTCCTCCTCCTAGTACCGAGGTCAAGAAATTGCGGAGCTCTACTCTCCGTGAACCCTATGGACCATTTGGGACCTGATGAAGGATAGTTTGACTTTGACTTAACTATATTCACAACAACCCAGGAAGAACGTTGTAGACGTAGTAGTTTTCTTCCCTCGGGAGTGTTGTTTCAGGCGAGTCCTCTCGCTCCATACCATTGGCGTGCTCCTTTCGGATAAGTTAACGCATCTTAACCACAAGATGATTGTTGTCGTTGCCATCGTTAATGACATGGCCGCGCAGGCGAAGACAGATTCTTTTGTATTGCTGACAATTTTCTAGTGCATTTATTATAAATTGATAAATTACAAGTATATAAAATATATTCCAAGTATTACATCTGAACTCGCGCCACCATGCTGTGACGAGGTGAATAAAGAAACTATCTGAAAAAAATATTTTAGGCTTGCTATTTTCACCTATTCTAAATTATACAGAAGAGTAACTTAACAAAAAGAAACGTGGGTTGTTAGTACTATATATAACTAACTCAGAAGGCAATAAAAAATGTTTATATCAGCGTTGCCGATCCGGAAAACTTCCTATTCGGGAAACTTTCCTTTTTTTGAATGTCGACTTTCTTCCGCTCTTAAAGTTTCAGTGAAAATAGAATTTTATCACAGTAATACGTTAATTTTAACTTTCATGCTAATTATAGATAACTGATAAAATCCTTAACTATACAATGAAAAGTACAAGAGAATAGTAGATAGGGAACTTCCGTTTGTTTCGGAATTATTTTGAGAGCACGTTAAAAACTCTTTAAGTCAGTAAACTACCTCATATTTGGCATATCTAGACATTATTCTTAGAGTACACTTCCCCATAACACAACTTTGTGAAATTTTGAAATAAACAGATCTTGCTTCTTAACGAAAGATCCGAATTTCCTAGTTTCTCAAAAAAATTTTGCACATCTGAATCTAATTGACTACACAAGAGGTTTCAACCATGACCCATATTTAGGGTTGCCTCAACAAAACCTCAAATCTAGGGTAAGGAGACCAAAAATCCCGGATTTTGGAGCTAAAACCCGGACATTACTTTGTAAATGATTTATACTCTTCATAATAATAAAATAAGTCTAAAGTGTTACTACGTATCATGAATTGAATAATAAATAAATGCTTTCCAGTAAGGAACATTTGTTTTTAAACAAAAATTAATGCTATATATTTCAATGTATTCGGAAAAAATTACTAGTACAATTGAAGAACAAAAATTCTCATTTTATTTTTCAAAGAAAAAAACTAAAAATATACAAATGTTAATACTATACAGAACACAATATCTCAGTTTAAAAAATAAATATTTTAAAATTCATGGAATCATTCTAGCTTATGTAATAATATGCGTTGCTTTCGCACGGCGTATGCAAATTTAGAAAGATTGCGACGATTAGTCTTCATCGCATGGCTTGTTAAAAAAACCGACTGAAAAAAATCCGAAGGGTTCTAATGACCTTGACGAGCCCCACAAAAAAAAACGCCCGGACGCTCTTCAAACTGAAACAAATCCGGGGAATCCCGGACGGATGGCAATTCCACCCCTATTTCATTCAGAGTGCCAATCTTTACCTGAAAGAATGAACTGTAGCCAAAAAAATTATTAACACACATGTGTTACAGTTTCATGAGCTCATGAAAATAGCCATGAACTAGTTTACTCTAAAAAAAAGTACGGGACTATGGAAATTCTAGCATAATACGACAGAAAAACTGCAGAATAATCAAGGCCAGGATAGGACTGCGTAGAAAGTGTACACATACATACGGGATAGGTGTCATTCTTTTCATAATTTATTGATATAACAATAGATATACTGCATTATTAATAAAAGTATGGGAACTTCAAGAAGAAGAAACTATACACCATCATCTATAAGGGAAGATATTAAATCACTTTCCTTAATACCTATATCATAGATATCTCTCAAACTGCACAAACTGTTTCTTTTCATGCATAGGATTGAACTCATCCATCAGACATATTAAAGGAGGGTAATATACTTATCAGGCAGATGTTCTACCAGAGAATATGTTTTGTCTTCTCAAGACTTGACTTTTTAAGAAAAGAACATTAGCAGATTTTAGAAGAAAAACTAGTTATCTGTCAGCAAAGCAGACATTTCACTAAACTGCAATACAAATAACGGTGATCTGCCTAACAGACAGGTGTTCCCCATAGAGAACGTTCCATATACGGCAGGTGGACCTGACACCTAAATCATAAATGGAAAAAAAATTAAAATAAAGTTCCTAATGAGAATTAAAATTCTAAAATAATGATAATTGAAATTGTAAACCATTGATTGTCTTTACTTCCATAATAATAGACTTAACAACTGCCGAACTTGATACAAATCAAAGAAACTGAAAAGGAATTACTATTATAAGTATCCAAAAAGATCATTTCACATTTAATTGTTTATTTCCTCACAGGAAAATTTCTAATTTTACAACTACAACTATTTGTACTACTCTAGATCTATTTTATATTACAACTACAACAAACAACTATTTGTTTACACCTACATATCCTGACACCAACTTCATACGGATTGAGGGGCACTGACTCTACCAATATCCTCAAAGCAGGGACTGAGCCCCCTCCCCCATCTCTTAGACCCTTAAAATATTTCTTAATTAGCAAAATTAATGAGAATTCAACAAACTACTGCTCTAAGAGTAATCTGATCTTACCGGTCAATAAAAAGGAATTTACACCAATTTAACAAGTGATGTTTTACCATTGTGTAGAGTGTAGATTTAATTTTGTCATTTCTAATATACATCTCTCCAGATCAAGATCCCATCAGCAGGAAGGAAAAAATAGGAAGTAAACATATTCCATTGTCTTTCCTTTTGAAGACCTTCCATTCCCCCAATTGTTTAACAGCGTTTAATGAAAATACATAGGCTTACAATACACATGTTGACTGCCAACTGAGGAGACAACAATAAAAATTAATTAAATATTTGATATTAATTGGAAACCATGTATAAATGGTATGGAACTCGCACATCATATCTCTTGTAAATTATAAAATGTGCTCTTGAGATTGAAAAGTTACAAAAAAGGGGATAATGGGCACAGTTGGGGGGAAAAGGTCCCCAAAAAGGATAAAATGCCTCCTTTCTCATGTAAAGTCAAAATTTCACACAGGTATCTTTCCAAAGAACTTTACTTTACCCAAGGAGAATAGGTGCACACCTAAAAATCCAAGAAATTATAACTATTTCCTAAGAGTACAGCAAGTTAATACAGAAAAAAAAAATTATGTGCCTACAGTAACCTGAACCTGGAGTTCTTTTCACTTGCTGGGTCTAATGCATTAACCATCACACCTATTACGGAACAGAGATTAACAAACCAATTCTTGTTGACTAATAATGTAATTAACACAAGATTCAGAAAGAAAACGAAGTTCATATTTGACAATGGAAAAAATAATGATTGCACATATTATCAAAGAGAAATCATTAATGTTTCAGTATTTCATTAAAAATCATCAACAACACTTATGAGAATGAGAACAATGAATTCCCATATTCTTTTGCTGAGAAATGAATTACTTGGGCTTGTTGTTAGTCTTCACTTTCAAGAAAGATCACTGACATTCACAAAAGAAAGTATCTTATACAATGAAGGGTGCGCATAATTTAAAACTAACAGAACATATTACATTTATTGTATTACTTGCATCAACAGTACTCCATTACTGAAAAAATATCATTCCAGAAAAAAATTCAGTACACAGAATTCAATACATTTTAAAGAACATTAACATGACTACATTTCACACACGACGAAACAATGTAAAATCAAATGAATTAACTGGCGGATTTTTAAACCTTTTCTACCACACTCCCTGAAGAAGAAACTTCGATTAACTTTTTATACTAGTGTTCCTACAAAGGCAGAATAGTGGAGAAAGCTATTATTAGAACCCGAACCAGCATTTCCGTCCACAACACGAGTCAAACAGAAGAGAGACGTTTACTAACCTTTCTGCCTGATATTCTTCCACAATAGAGGTAGAGTCAAATTCACTAAAATCTGGTAGTGATTCAGCTTCGAAGCTAAATCCTCCCAAAACACTGGCACGGCCAGAAGCCGTCATGTTTGTTGCTTTCATACTCTCTCACAAAACCGTTACAACGAAATCTAGCGTGCATGGAGGCAACTAACTGGGTGACTAGAGTTCATAATTAGAAACGGAACTGGAACACGAACTTCTTAAAGAAGGTGTTTCGCAAAACAAACCCGAAGTTTTGTTATTCATGGCAAACTATCTAGATATCCCAGCATATCCTTTTAACTGCTCCAATTATTATACCTACAAGTTAGCCACCGCTATATATTCTCTTCTCTCTAGATAAAAGAAAACAATTTAACTCAGATTCAACTGCTTCTAGCGTTGTCGAGTGGCCCCTGTGATACCAAAATTTCCGTATAATTAACACTGCTAATGCTTGACCACGTTTACCATTTCGTTTTAACATATCAGTTACATCAGTATGAATAACATGTAATAAATTCACTGACGTAAATATAAATTGACTCCATGGTCTTTACTGTCGGTTGTCCTTGACATCATGAGACAGGAGATCTGTGTACAATGACGTGCGCCCTCTCTCTCTCGCACACGCGGTTGGAGTTGTGAAGGACTGAAGGTGCGCATTGGCTTGCGTGCTGAAGTCAGAGAGGAAAATAGAGTTCCTCCGTCCAAGTCGATGTGTGTGAGAGACAGAGAAAACAAATTTCGATTTTCCCCTTCGGACAACCGGTACATAAGACCGCTGAGTATTATATTTATATTCACGACTATGGATTCATTAAAGCGGCTCCACACATTCATCATTCAGCGCACCCCGAGCAATCGAACGGCGAATCCCGAGGAATAACGAGCAATTTCCCGAGTATTCGCCGATTCGCGAGCGCACTGATCCAGATATAAGCAATTTGCCGAGCACGTGCTCGCTCTGGGAACGTTGAATATTCGTGTTAGTGTTTAGAGGTTATGGAGAGTGAATCTGAAGTTCTCGCACATGCTGCTGCGTATGTAGTTGTGTATTGTGGAATGTTGTTAAGTAAAGTAAATGGGTTTTATCTAATCTTAATTCAATTAATAAACTTAAATCATTAATAAGCTAGTTTTTACCCCATATAGACATAGTAATTGGTTTCCTCGAATTCTAAGATCCTTATAATTATTATAGTTTTATTCGCTCTAAAATATCGGATCGCGTTTCGATTAGTTGAGAGAGTCTTTCCTCAGAATGACCAAATAATCAATACAGCACAACTATCTTCATTTGGGTCTCCACAACATCCCACTCTATTTATTTATTCAAAAGACATTCATTACATGTAAATGTAATATTTTTATTATTTATTTTTATAGTATTTTCTATTTCCACCAGCCTCGCCCTCGCACGGATTATACGACCGTCTACAGGAAATATTGGTTACAAAAATAATGCTAATAATATCAATACACGTTCAATTCTGTGAAACTTTAGGACGTTTATAAAAAAGTAAAATAAAGTGAATAAAAATGTTTGTGGTTGAAATCACACGTCATATAAACCTTACTGTCAAAAAGCAGTTGCAATCAGCGTATGACCACGTCGGGGACAATAAATGAAGTTACTCTATCACTACTTTATTACATCCAATTTCTGTATTTTATCACTACTAAAAACACATTACTTTGTACGATAAAGAGAAAAAAATATGAATAATTAGTTTTCTCAGCGATTACTTACTCGAAATAACTTGAAATCGCTGTACTCGTAATGCCAGTAATACTCGCAATCCTTACTTTTCGTAGAAGCACGAATATGTGGACAAGGCCACGAACTGGTCACTCGCGAATATTCACCTGTTCGGCTTCGTTTGATGTGTCTCAAAAGACCGACATGCTGCGGGGGAAAGGGCGAGCACCGGCATTCGCGATGCGACGAATAGCAAGCAACCCATTCACACTGTTCGCTATTCCGAGAGCGGTTGCTCAGGATTCGTCCAATAACGAATGTGTGGAACCGCCTTCACAAGGTGGGTTCAGCACTCCAAGTTAGTCAAATCACTGAGACGTATAATTGTTTTCTTTATATTTAGTGGAATATTTTTTATAACATTACAGTATGAATTATAATTATGATAAAAATGATTTAATTTGTATCTATTGGTTAATAAAGTAGATCAAACATTATTCAGGAGCTCGCTCGTTTGAAATGCATACGAGCATGTAAAAACATGGCGACCGAGTACAACGGTTTCCTGATTTATGCATGTCACCTCACCAAAAGTTAAATAGCTGTCACAAATGTCCGGTGGCATGTAGATAAAAGTGACGTAAAATAGTACGAAAAATATACTACAAATCAAAGTAATGTTCCATCATTTACGTCATTTAAAAGTTGGCATTTTTTTGAAAATAAAAGTTCTCTCCATAAGACGCAATGTATTACACCATCAATTATAATTCCAATTCTCGAATTAAAATAGCCTGTGAGGTATGTTTTTCAAGTTGAAATCGCAATGAGTACATGTTACTCTGCTTATTTATACCGATTTCAGGTATTCAGTGATTTAATTCTACGTACGCTAGGCGCGCACTGGGACGGTCGGCACCGCCGTTCCGGATTTCCCAAAAGTTCTTTCCATTACTTTGCATTGGCATGAACCAACTGAACCGGCATGCATTTGCCGTCGTTTGCGAAAAATCCCCAAAAGAAGATCATTTGGAGTGTCGGGCTGTAAAATTTTCCGGGAGGCTCATTAACAGTTTATGACTGCGGGCACTCGCAAGGACCAGGTATTCGCCACTTCGATTGTATTGTATTGTGTTCAGTGATAAGAATAGAATGGGGAGTAGGTAACACGCGGATCCTAATCCTCTACACCTCGGAGAGTGAACGGTCCCTTCACCCAACTGGGTTCCGGAATTTCCGAAGCAGTGCGCGCAGCATTTCGCACTTTCTAATGTCTGGACGTCCGTCCGTCCGTCCGCGCGTAGCTTTCAGGTCCGTTTACACGGGGCAAGCTGCCTAGCAGGTTACCTGCCTACACAATCTGTTTACACGGGGCAAGTAACGTGCTTGACAGCTTGCCTGTAAATTACGACAATTGTGCTCGTCGGACATATGTGCGAGTGAAATGAGGGATATGGTTCGACTTTTATTTCATGAACTAACACACAAATAATGTAAACTGCTTCTGGACAAGTTAGAAAATAATAAATCGTGGACTAGGGAGTGGTTGCAACACTTGTAGCTCGTCATTGCAATTAACTAAGTTAATTCTTCGGATATTTTAAACTCTTGCGTTAAAATTCTATCCAAAATGTTACTATGCCATGACAAACCATTAACACACAGAATTCACATTCTGAAATGAGCACTATATATATATA
>NNCF01128256.1:0-12123 GCA_002313205.1 Laupala kohalensis
TTTTTTGTTACTTTTCCAAATTTACTGAAGTGTTTTAAAAAATTGGAAATTATTTTTGAAAAATATTTTTTTTCTCTCGAAATGGGCGTGTGCTGATTAATTATCTGGCTCATGCATTTATAATTCCGTCTCATTGCTACGTATTTTGTTTAGTGCGCAGAATACGCGTATCGTATGGTGAGCTCATTGCTTCAATTAATTTAGTTTGTGATACACGTTTGGTCATATAACACTCTCGTTTCTCTGTATTGTTTCAAATTCAGTTCTACTGTCGCCTCTCTTCAGAGCTCGAACCTACGATTAGAATTGATGTAATTGGTTAATTAATTTGCTTTCGTTGTTTTGATATGCTTTACCTAGAAATTGGTGTAATTTCAGTATTCGAAATCGTGTGCCAATTAAATATCGCTAAAACGGGTACGGTTTTTACTGTTCTCCGAAATGATTTATACCTTTGTTGTTTATATGTTAGATAGTGGTTGAGAGTTGAAGGAAGTTTCAAATATAAATATGTTCAAATATTACATGTCTTTATTTTTCTCTTATTATTATTGTGTAATTATGTTTTTCTCATAATTTGTTTACACAGCTTTTTCTCATATATGTTGATCATGCCTCTCTGAGCATTTCACGTCAGCAGAAATAGAAGTACTCCATGTGAGATGGTGTACACATGCTTATAAATTTCAATGTAAATCTAATATTATATGAGCTCATGTTTTCTGTATCATTCTTCTGTTACAATTGCAATTTATGTCTGTCAAGCAAGTGAGTAAAATGTTTTTCCTGTTGCATAATGATGAGTCGAGCAATATTATTGTGTGTTTGACACTCGAAAAAAAAATTAATTGATATTTCTTACCCTATATCAACGCAACATTATGAAAGTGTTATTGATTTGAAAAGTTACTTCAAGAGAATGGTGTTCCTCAGGGCTCTACTGGCTCTGTTAGTCCTGAGTGTGACCTTATTTGCAGTGCCAATAAACAGCACAACATCCACTGTAAAGAATCCTGCTCTACACTCTCTTTTGTCGACGACTTTGCTATCTTTTGTTCATTAGAGTGTCACAGGTGCGAATCGACAAATCCAACTCGTCCTCAGTAGATTATACCACTGGTCAAAGACGACTGGCTTTCATTTCTCTGCTGAAGAAACACGCTGTGTTATTTTCAGTAAATGATAAAGCGTACTGTCAGAACCTCACATCGCCCTGGGGGACAACGTTCTGAAATTATATCCTTCTGTAAAATTCTTGGATCTAATCTTTGATCAGAGACTGAATTGTTTTGTACATCTTACAGACCTAAGAGCGAGAACATTAAAGTCTCTGAATCTATTGAAGTGCTTGAGTAGCAGGGTATGGGGCGCGTATCCTTGCTCCAGTTTTATCGAGCATTCATAAAATCTCGGCTTAATTATGGCTGCGTTGTATGAAGATCTGCTCGTGCAAGCTATTTAAAAGAAGTTGGATAGTGTCCATCATGCAGGTATCCAACTAATCACGGGAGCCTACCGTACTAGTCCCATTCCGAGTTCGCTTGCCGAGAGTGGCGAACCATCTCTCTACGTCTGGCGGCAACTCCTCATTCTACGACACTTTTGCCACGTGCTTACTTTACCCGACAATATGGCACACAACAACGCAGTATTTCATCCTTCCTCTTCTTCCATCCGTTTCTACAACAACACACAGTGCAACTAAATCATTTGGATATCACTCCAAACAAATTTTGGAAACCTTGATTATACCTAATGTTTTAAATCAAGGTTTCAGTAAGACTCCTCCTCGGGCTTTCCAGAAGCCGAAGATTAGTTTCGATCTTCTGCATCATGACAAGAAGAACACTCCAACTGCGATGTTGAGGGTATATTTCCACCTAATCGTCGACAAACACCGGTCCTATATTGTTTACAGTCGGGTCGAAGCAGGCTGATGATGTCGGCTACTCCGTGCGGTTCCCCCGTAAGACCTATGGCTACCGTCTTGGCGACCTGTGTAGCGCTTACACAGCTGAGTGCTACGCCATATTGAGAGCACTGCGATCAACAAAGTTCTCCCGCGGATCAAATTTCCTGATTTGCTCTGATTCTCTAAGTGCCCTTCAAGCAATCCAGATTGTGTATCCAGTTGATAAGCTGGTCCAGAACATCCAGGATATGCTTTTCTCACTCCAAAGTGATGGAAAGAACATAATGTTTTGCTGGATTCCCGGACACGTGGAAATGGGGTAGTAGACATTTCCTCAAAGGTCTGCCTTAAGAATCTCGTGGATTTCTTTACGATTTCAAAATGAGATCTCCTAAATTCCATCAAGACAAGGATTCTGAGTGAATGGAACAATGAGTGGTTGGCTGAGGAAGGGAATAAGCTCCGACTTATCAAATCTTCTGCTAAGTCATGCNATATCTGTCAAGCAAGTGAGTAAAATGTTTTTCCTGTTGCATAATGATGAGTCGAGCAATATTATTGTGTGTTTGACACTCGAAAAAAAATTAATTGATATTTCTTACCCTATATCAACGCAACATTATAAAAGTGTTATTCGTTTGAAAAGTTACTTCAAGAGAATGGTGTTCCTCAGGGCTCTACTAGCTCTGTTAGTCCTGAGTGTGACCTTATTTGCAGTGCCAATAAACAGCACAACATCCACTGTAAAGAATCCTGTCCTACACTCTCTTTTGTCGACGACTTTGCTATCTTTTGTTCATTAGAGTGTCACAGGTGCGAAGCGACAAATCCAACTCGTCCTCAGTAGATTATACCACTGGTCAAAGACGACTGGCTTTCATTTCTCTGCTGAAGAAACACGCTGTGTTANCTCGGAAATGAAACGGATGATGTTAATAAACTATTGAATTATATGAGTAGATCGGGGCTCCTCCCACAAGTTCTCGGGAGAATTTAAATTTGCATTCTTGTTTCTTCTTCCCCTTTCGTCTTTCCTTTTATCCTTCCTTTCCTTATTTTAAAAATTATAATTTTCAGAATTCATTTTACTTTTATGATAGAATGTGTTGGGCAACTGTTTCCTTTTCTTTTCTCTTATCTTTGTATTTGGTAATTTTTTGAATTATGCAGGGTTTTTTAGTTGGTATGGTCGAGATATTCGGCGAGTCCCACACACGGGGAAGAGTCACTATGGCTCTTCTCAATTGTGCGAAACTGCATTTTTCCCTACTTGCATGGGCTCTAATGACCTTGCTGTTGACGAGGGCTGAAGCCCCCACAAAAAAGATACTTGAATAATATGATCTAAATTTTTTAAACTTGTGCCTAATAATGACTTATAATTAGAAGTAATTCTTTGTGTAATTGTAAAGTGTGTAAAGAATATAAGAGTCTGAAATACNTGATTGTAAAGTGTGTAAAGAATATAAGAGTCTGAAATACGTGATCTTGCTTTAATAGATGACAATAGTGTGTTGTAAATTTTACTTTTTTAATTTGTAACTTAATATAACCTCTTTTAGAAATTAATTCTTTTGTCACGGAGATTCTTTTTTCATCCGACCAACTGGAAAAATCCCTGTGAGAGCCTTCTTAAAACATGAGCGTGTGCAGTAATGTTCTCAGATTAGGAATGCTTGATATGAATGTAGTGCTTTGAAATAATACAGTTTAAATTAACGTAACGCGGGGGAGTCATGTAATTACGCTAATGCGCAGCGAGTAAGCATCACAGAGTGTGAGAGGTGGTTGTAGTGTGCTGGGGGTGGGGGTGGCTCTTGGGGGACAACGAAGCGCTTCAGCAGCAGAACAGCCCCCATCAGCGACACCGCGATGGAAAAATGATCTTAATTGGGAGCAATCGGAAACGCATTATGAGAGCTCCCTTCCCAGCGCAGACTGGCTTACATTCCATCGTCGTGTCTGTCTTACGCTCCGCTTGGAACTGCAGTATTCAGAAAGTACCTGTTTTGCAGCTTTTTGTATTGTCTTCTTTTTCACTTATTGCTCTTTTGAAAATGATTTTCTTTACTTTTTTTCAGTTTCAGAGATTTAAAATATAGTAGAAATATCATATGTCATTCTCCCTCCACTTCACCTTGATGTTTTTCGTGATTTTGAACAAAAAAATTAAAAATCCTCTACATGACCGATTGAAATGATAAACATAAAAACCGGGTAAACTTGTATGGGGATACGGAAAAATTATCGGGTTTTTATTTATCAGTAGTATAATTGTTTTTTAATGATTTTTTTGTATATATTTTCTTTCTCTTTTACGTTTTTCTGGTGTTGCATGTCATACAATTTCATTCGTGACATATTACTAGGATTTTACCATAGTTATCTAAACACATAATGAAGGTCACTATCCTGATTGAAACTCGTGTTGTAAAACATTGTAATTTGCTCACTAAATGTCATTAAATCTTTTGACTTATTAAAAAAATAATGATAGACTTCATAGTTCTCCTATAGATTGTTAAAATTTAAAACACAAAGTAAAGAGAGAAGTACAAAAGATGTTATGACAATGCAGGGGGATTTGGGATGTTTCCGTTAAGGATTTCTTCTTAAGACTTGAAATTTTTAGGTTGTATTCTTTATTTGAATCGCAAGTTATCATGTTATTTTTCATATTGAATTACTAGCATAAAGGTGTACTTATAGGGAAATATAGCAGAACTATTGAACTTTCTTAAAAATAATCTTTTCTTTCTATTTAACCATACGATGAAACTATGAATTTTCGAAAACATCGCATACCCATGAATTTGAGTCCATGATCTCTATAAATGTAATTTTCGAAGGTTCGCTATGGGTTTTACGAGTTTTCATTTGATTTTAATTAAGAAGGAATGCCGTCTGTTAAAGAATATATTTTTCAAAAGGTGAGACGTTTTTTGATATTTAATTATTTTCATAATAAATAATAAAAGAACTTCTAAGAACCTATTTGCTTGGATGAACAAACATTTGGCCAAAATAATATTATTGGCAGGAAATGTAATATGCTCTCTTTGAGATAATATTCAATGTATTTTAGATCCTTGGGTAACGGACTAATTGGTTTACGACTCCTTGCAACCTTATTTGGACTCTGTTAGATTCTTATAATTGTACTCAATCGGCTATCTTATGAAACTTACTTTGAGATAGTTGGCAGGGTCCAGATTACATTAAGATAGTATGAATGACCTGACGACTGTTATAAAATACCATACATTTTTAATGAAAGGAAAAATTATTATGAAGTTGTCAAATAAAACTTGAATCTTTCGGGGCTCATATTTGAATAAAACCTTATGGAAGTTGTGCGGGCTCTTATACATAGTCTGTGAAGGGACTATTTTTTAATAAATTCTATGTTGTGTATCCCCTTTATATTCTGTATCTAAATCTATTAGTTCGTATCCAAAAGTTTTGGTTATGACTAAGACTTTATAGTTTTGCTGGGTAATTGCTTTGTGTCATTGTATTATTAACATCGTTCTTTTACTTTCATCAGTACTTAAAAGAAATGTCTTCAAAAATTGTTTTGATATTATTCTCCCTAAAATTATTTTGGCAAATATAAACTGTCACTATAAAGGTCGGCATACTAAATAGTTCTTTTCCTCTGCATTTTAAATTTGCCGCTATTAACTTACCTATTTTAATTGGCTTCCACGAAATACACTAGATAGTGATAGTTCATAGAAAATTTACTGCGACTCCTGGTAATATTATGCTCAAATGTTCTGGATATAATGACCCACCTGATGCATAATTGAATAATTGCTTCCCTGCAGAGGTCATGCAAACTTCGTGCACCAGACAGAATATCATGATTTCATTTGTCGACTTTCAGAAGATGAACCTGAAATTAATGTGGCATTACAGTATCTTCACGGATGGTGGATGAGACACGCTTCAAATTAAATGTGCCACCTCCATTGTTTCCGACGCCGGAAATTTTCAGTGCCTGGTTTTCCTTTGAAGACATTCAACACCAACTCCCGTACAAAAGTGTTGGTTAATTAAGGTAAATTGACCTTTATTTATTCTTCTTAGTCCTGTACCCTTTGACAACTTAGATGATACTATTGGAATATAAGTATATGTAGTCATTTGTGACCAATGTAGCTTTAATCGATAAAGTATTTTTTCACAAAATTTGTATTTAGACAAATAAAATTGTTGAATAAAGTGATTTGTAACTTCAGGATAATAGCTCCAGTTAAAGCACAATTCATAAAAAAGTGTCACAACAATGAAAAAATGTCAAAGGGCTCCTTGCAAATTTTTAAAAGTGAAAAATAGATAAGGGCGAGGATTGAAGGTATCCTATTTAAATTCCACGTTTGATTCGTGATGTTGCAACAAGGTCTCAATTGCAAAGAAAAGAAGAAAGAGAAATAATAAGGGTTGACAGATGATGTGCTTAAATCCTCCCCTATGCTAATTTGATTATGGTAACAATTTACACTCAAGACACACGATAACAACAGTAACAATCATATAATTATTAAATGGTATTATGTCCAGGCATAATGTATAAACATATTAATCAATCTTGAAAACTTGTAATCTTGAAATCATATTAATCAATCTTTAAAACTCTGAATATCTCGAGATGTGTAAGAACTTATATCGAAAACACCGTTATTTAATTGATCAAAGTGTAAAAAAATACTTTATTCTGTTTAAAAAGATTTCCCCAACTTTGTGAAGTTGTCTATTACTCGCATATTAGTTATATAACGTTTGCTTTGTTGTACGTATTTTAATTTGAAACGGAGTCTGGCATTACTTCCACTTACTTGTGTAAGGCTCCTTCCTTTCTCGTTCATGACCTCCCTTGGTCACCTCTTGTTCTTCCCGACGCTGTTAGGGGGAAAAAGAAATTAAAACGGAGTCACGTATTTTTTTCTTTCAATCACATTTTTGGGTTTGAAGTAGGAAGTTCTCGAGCATGCCAAGGGCTTGGATGTGTACTGATGAGGAATGAGAGTTATGTAGTGCGTTCTAATAGATTTACAGTGTATGTTACGTATTTGTGTTGATAGTTATGACTTACATTGAAAAAAACTCTTTCTTCATCAATTTAAGTATTTGGTTTTATAATTTCCTGTTTTGTACTATAAGGGTGTGTTTATTTATGTCGTTCAATTTAATCAATAATAATAATCCTGTATAACTTGATTTAAAGGGTTTACTGATCACGGTTGATAAATTCAGAAAATTTTGTTATCGGGACTCTGCGTTCTTTCTCGCAAGCACGTTCCTTATTTAGTTCGCAAGCGGAGTTATAAAACTTAAAACCTTATTTCAACATCCAGCAAGTATCAGTCGCTGCTTGTGGAAATAATTAATACACTCGTGGACTTAGTAACTCACTTACATAGGATAAAGCAGGTTCCACTCACGGGAAGTTGCTTTCAATTAATTTATGAGAGAGGATCTTGGAAAAAGGAGAGATTAATAATACAGCGTAACATTGTTTTTGAGAAGATAAATTTATGCGTATTATATTACAGCTTTCATTATTCTTTTACACAACACACTTACTAGAGTAATCGTTAGTCACCGCAACGAACTCGTAATACTTTAATTGTTGTTGTAATAATAATAATTGTTCTTTCTATATACCGACGGTTGGAGAAGGTTTCTAGGCTTAGTGGTGTTATTGCTAAGACATTTTTCTGGTAAAATAATATTCTCTATAATAAATAAGTTTTGGAATATTGAGCGTGTGACTTATTGCCTCCGAAAGAGATTTGCGTCACGAGATCGTTACGGTTGCCCTCTACTCATCCTCTTCGGAGCCCTCTTTGCTCGCATTTAGCTGCATTGCTTCAAGCCATTTGCACGGCGCTAGTGAACGCCGCTTATCAAAGCCGCTTTGTATCGCCCCACAGTAGAGTGAACCGAGACGAATCATTGTATACCGCGAATTGGTCGTTAATGGCAAATCCACATTTTATATGAACATAATTGTTTAGATCTATATATCTTTGATTCGAAGGACTATGCATCTGCTTAAAAGAAGGAGCTATTCTTAACAAAAATAATGTACATTATATTTTTGTATATTTTTGTATATTTGCCTTGAAGACGTAGTTTCGTAACAAAAATAATGTACATCATATTTTTGTATATTTGCCTCCATCGACAAGGTTTCGGCTCGATGTATTAAACTGCGCGGCGTCGCGAAGCTGCGTTGAAAAGCGGCGTTCTCTAGCTCCACGTTAATGCCCCTTTCCTGATCCGCAGCCGTGCAACTCGCTCTCACGCTGAGACATTGACGCACAATAGTCGAGGGGCAGATGAGATCGACTGAGTGGCGGTTGTTAGCTTTAAGTCGAGCAACGGGGACGAGAGCTGGAACTTCTGGGATCTACCGCACTTAGCGCTGCAATCGACCAGAATACGTCAAGGGTGAGTGTGGACACGACTGATAGGTCGTCTTACTTTGCTGCACGAAAATTTAAAAAATGTGACGCACATTTGTTTCTAGTCGTTTAAAAATGTATATTAATTCGTTTGTAATAAAGATAATGATGAAATAAGATTTAAATAGTGGTTTTTGTTTTGGATGTTACTGTAGAATGTTTGAAATAAAAATTAAAACTTTTGCGCGGCATAAAATGGCGATGAAATTGGGTTAATTACTGGTAATTCTCTGTACTCTTCCTCCTTCCTCAGTAAAATGGGAAGTTTAGGCAAAAAGTGGCGTAGCTAAACCGCATTAAGCACAAATGTTGCCTATACACCCATTGAAATTCTTTATTAGCGACCTTCTGTCTATCCAAAGAAAATTTGATTTGAAAATTATTTTGGGATATAGTTATGCGGCATTTCGAGATGACTTGCCTCGCACTTCTGTAACTAAGGAAGAGTAGACCCTGACACGCGCGGTAGTTATTGTTTTCATCAGAGCTCGTACATCATGACTTCCCTGCGACGACCTTTCTCGTATAGACTACGTGTCTATTAGGGTGGTTCTTAACAAATCTATATTCTTAACAAAACTTTACAAATCTATCGATCAAAATATGCTTGACAGCCAATTTAAGACAAAACATAATTGGAGGGTGTTCTGTCCAAATTTGAAGAAAAAAAAAGTTTCTTTGAGAAGTGTTTAGTGCCTGTTATATCGTATACTCGCGAGTGAAAGTGAGTTGCACTGCAACGGTTGTCTCCTCCAACAGAAGATCCATGTGCCAATATGAGCAGATTGGATTTGGTGAGAGAAAGAAATACTTATTATTACTATCATTTCCTCTTATACGAACTGAAAGTTGAAAGACGGAAAACACATTTTTGACAGGAAATATTATATCGTGAACGATTGATTCACGGCAAAGAATGTTAGCGCCATAAGCCAGTGATTATGTTACTATATTTTTCAGTTTAAAGTAGCGTAGTTTCTAAGGAATTCATAAATAATTATTGTATTTGAATATTTAATGTGCGCGACGGTTCAAACATTCGGTTTTAATGTATATCAACATTTATATATGACTACATCGAACATTCCACATACAATTGCCCTAGTTGGACATGCATCTTCATAATCTCTCCTCTCCATTGAACTCTTACAGAATAACATTAGATGACAATATAAACTATATAGAACCAAACAAACAAGTACATATATATCTTTATCATTAATGTACACTTTAAATGCTATTTACAATGATTTGACGCAGTCGGGATCGTCTCTCAACGTGTTGGATTAATACGCTTCTGCAGTGACATTGACACGAGGAAGGTTAAGTTAATGCATAACCGTGTTTGTAATGTATAGTCTCTCTCGATCAAGACATTTCCTCGGATGAGTTCATTTAGTCTTTACGTGGATACTTTCTCTCTTCGATGTGGGACACCTCGCTTGCGAATGCCAACAGCAAGAGATGACTTCGACGAAGCTCATGTCAACTCAGTCCTGAATCGAATCTGCTCTCCGCGAAGAAACATTTGTCCAAAGAGAAATACACCCTTAGTATTCCATCCCTTTCTGTCCATGGCTTACGGATCGAGAAGTTCTTTCTTGAAAAAACAAAATTAATTATTAAAATGTTTGTTTGAAATTTGTTCACTTTCTTTTGAGAAAACCATTCATTTTAACGATTTCTGGATCTTAAGATAGTTAAAAAGTTTTGAAGAAAACGTTGACTTGAAGGAAAGGTTGTCTTATTTTGTCGAGTTTTGTCCGTAATGAATCAAGTCCCATGTAAAATTTATTTCTTTGAATACTACGTTTTCGAATATACTGCGGTCTTTTCTCAAACTTTCGACGCGAGTATGTGGAAGGTCACGTTTTAACTCGCGTGATTAAAATTAATTTCGGTTATAAATATATAATTTGCGAAGCAACAATTAATTGAATTTGATTCATACATAATACGAGAATATGTGCTAAAAAATTTCCTATGTAAAGAAATTTAGTTACCGTTCTGTTATGTCAAGTTGATGATTGGATTGTTTCAGCTGTTGTACAATTGAAACAGCAGTAGAACAAAAATCCGCGTGGGCATAAGAGTGTTGTGGAGGATGTATTTCACGCATAGAATTGCCATCTCCGCGCACCGTCGCAATAGGGACCCGAGCATCCTCAATTGTACTAGGGGCAGAATATGCATGCATGAGGACGCGGCGTCCCATAGTATCTGTAACCACGGGACGTCACATCCTCAACAATCAACGTATCACAATGGGGATGACACACAGATATATAATACGCGGAGAGTATTAATTCGGTAGCTTTGCTCCGCTTTGTACACGATGGGTCGAAAGCGATGGCACGTGTTTGCGGATACGGTGTTGGTGAAAAGTGAAGGGAGTAGTGAGCTGGGTTCTCCTCGGATCAATGGATGTTCGCTTTATTATTGGCGTTGCGTTGCCATTGTGTGTGGGAGTTCATTGTGCGGAGAGACGCGGTTCTCAGAGGCGAATCTAGGTGCGTCTCAGCTTGGAGTGGGTGGACGGATGGATGGCTGACATGGCGACGGTCGATGCCACGCAAATCCCTCGTGTCGATTCGCGTCCATGTAATGCGATTTGTCGACGGTATGAAGTGCGTGCTCGGATTTGGTTCCTATGTAAAAACCGTGGCACAGATTACAATAATTTGTCGGTCTATCCGAGTTGTCATGATCTGTTTATTTAACGGCTCTGGATATGACACGAGTTGTTGTGGGCAGCGCTGGTAATGAGCGCTAACAACCCCGTACATGAAGGAAAAATATCAAAATGGCGACGTGGGTGGGATGTTGGCAGTTGAGTGAGGAGATGAATGTGTGTTACGTCAGCGGCGTAGCGGTGGGCCGCGTTCACTAGCCGCAGGGTCTGCCTTTGACGCCGTGCTGCAAGTCCGACTTTGCTTATTATCGCGTAAGGGGCGGGCTCACCACAATGGCGGCTTTGGTTGCGTTGAACCAATTGTGTCCTTCGGAGAAGTTTTTCGTTTTCGTAGTTGTTAAGCAAACGTAAAAGAACCAAGGATAAAGTAGAAAATATTCCATAAATACTATGTAATTCCATTCTCACATCTCGCTTCTTAAAATATTTTAGGATAAATCTTGAACCTATCTCTGTTCCTATTTTTCAATTTCTTGACTTAAATTTGACTTCTTCCAAATTGGTTCTCTTCATTCCCAAACACCCAAATATTCCATCTTTCCTTTTCTATACAGGTGGCCAAAATGGGGAACAATCTTGAAAACAGTTTCATGGAAACACTTCTCATATCGATAACTACATATCGATCATCTTTACTCTCATTAAAATGTAGATGAAGGTATTAATTGTGACGGATGGATGATTATTGTCTTCTTTCAGAACCCTGCCTTTTATTTGGTGTTTTTTTAACTTCAAGATTATGTTCAATGTATTTTCTTTAATGTAACTGTATTGTATAAAGATATCAGGTGTAAGAGAATACAAATTCTTTAATTTCATCTCCGAACAAAAATGCATTATTACTATTATTATATCATAAAACGCACTAATGGTAAATTACACTCAGCTTCCCATGAATCAGACATACGACTTGACAACAAGACGTGTGAAGAATTGAATATAAGATGAAAATATCTGGAGAAATAAATACCTTAAATTGACTTGGTTTGGGGAAGTGGTTAGGAAAGGAAAGAAAATGAAAAAGTGGAATATATATATATATATAT